>SKCR01037211.1:0-14550 GCA_019454045.1 Zanthoxylum bungeanum
AACTTGGCAAAAGACAAAACAACCACAAAAATCGACAAGAGGTTTTACGTGGTTCGGCAGGTGAATCCAACCTACGTCCACGGGCACAAAGTGGGGTATGATTTTTTATTACCAAACCGAGCTCGGCCGACCTGTTTTTCAGGAGGGTCTAAAGAAAACCGAGTTGTTTGTTCTCTTTTTAGTGTTTCTTACAAGTAATGCTTAAATGAAATTTTTTCCAACCCTTACAAATGAGATTGCCCTCCGTTTATACTATGGAAAATACAACATTATTCCCATATCTCTTGACCTCAGCCATGCGGATTTCCGGCGAATTGACAGGCTCTCTGCCTCAACTTCCTCGCCGAAAGCAAATCTGCCATCTAACTTCTTGTCACATCACGCCGTTTTATAGACTGCTACATTTTAACATTAATGATAGCCTGTAAAGGTCTCTTGTACGATAGTACATGTCAGAGAGAAAAGTCCAAACGGTCCTGATCACACGCCAGCTTCATGAGCACAGCCAAACCGTGTATCGAACTACCCAAACTACTTCCGACCTTACCCAAAATACCCGAGCTCATCATCCCGATCCAGGAGGAAAAGTAGAACTGAACTGAGCTACCGGGCTAAAGTGGTCGGTCTCAGCTCTGATGTTTTTGGCCTCTGAGACATGCATCATGTCGTGTCCTCTGGTCGGCCATATCCGGGAAACCGGGTCCGAACACCAAGCCTGGCCGAGGAAAAACCAATACCCTCTGAACACTCGTCCCTCCAAAAGAAAAGATTTCATCTATGCCCTTGTTGTACTGTTCAAATACTTTGTCACAAAAATCACCATCAACAATAGAAATTCAAGTACAAGAATTCATCTCTAACTTTGTATAAGAGATTAGTTCTCCATAAAAGAAATAAAAATAGCCTGAAGGGATTAGAGAGACATATTGTTCTGAATTTTCATCACTGCTCCAATTCTCCAAACTCTGCACTGATCCCGGCGTCCCATCATTACAATTGTTTCTTCCCTGCTCGCGGCTCTCGGCTCTCGGCTGAAGAACTCCCTCTCCCAAAAATAATTCTTTCACGCGTCCAGCCCTCCGTTGTGTGGCTTTTTGTATCACCTCAAATATTGGAAGGTTGGGCCCATGTTTATTTTCTTTTCAAAAAAACAAACAATAAGTTTCCTCTTTCATGCTTTTTATTTTGGTCAAAGTTGCGGTTCCCTCTCTCTTTTTCAATTTTTAATTCTTCTTTGTCGCCACTTTCTGTGGCTTTTTTATAACCATTGAAATATTGGAAACCTAATTCACTTATTTGGGCCCACGTGCATGCAAATAACTTCCCTTTTTCATGCTTTCTTTTTTTTGTCAAAGATTGCGGCTCCATCCCCTTAAAGCTGAAGCTCTCTCTCACGGTCTCTCTTTTTCTCTTGAGTAATGATACTCTTTAGGGTGGGCATTATCTAAATCGGATCGGATCGGATCGGACCGAATCCGATCCGATCCGAAATGCCCATGGCTGTTTGATTCGTTCGGATCGAATCATCTTATCGAACTCGATCCGATCCGATCCGATAATTATCGGATCGGATCGGATTGGTTCGATCCGAATTCGAATCGGATCGAATCGGACCGAATCGATCCGAAATCATCCTATTTCGGATCAGATTGGTCCGATCCGATCCGAATTCGGTGGGTTTGAGTCAAAAAAATCGAGCGGATCGGATCGGATCGGATAAAATCCGATCCGAAATAATTCAAAATTTTTTTTATTTAATATGTAACGACGTCGTTTTGCATATTAAATAAAAAAAAATTCGATCGGATTTGCTAATCAGATCGGATCGGACCCGATCTGATGCCCACCCCTACTCTTACTGGCAAATGTACTTACATTTCTTCGGGACGACAATAGTACTGTCGTTTTGGGTTTAAATTTTTTAAACCAAGTTTGACTTGCATACCTTGTCAAACACCCCTTCAAATTTAACAAATATCAAAAACGACATTTGCTTACTCCAGTAGCTCACCGTCTGTCTCCAGCAGCTCGTCGGAGGAAATCCAGTACTTCGTCGGAGGACCCAGCACGTGAGTTCACTTTTCTTATTGATTTGGTAATGCCAAAGTCGGGTCTTTGAAGTTTCTTTCAAGAGATTTTACTGGCGTTTATCTGTCTGCATTCCCTTACTTCCAAAGAATTAAGTTAGATGTTGGAATTTTGTTAGTATTGTCTGTGTGGGTATTGAAAATTTTACTGGGGTATTACTAGGTTAATTCGATGGGCAAGTTGTCTGTGTGGGTATTGAAAATTGAACTGGATGGATTGGCTTTTAATTTTGATTTCGAATACTGAGATTGAGAAGAATTCTCTTCTTTTTTAGGTCATAGATGGCTGGACCTGGTGCTAGTCAATGTATTTGTGAGTTTTGTGAATTTTTATTAGGCTGCTCTGTCTTTCTTTCTTTCTTCCTTTTTTTTTTTCGATACTCTTTCTTTATTTTTTCCATTGATTGGATTCCGTGTGCTTGATAGTTTTGAAATGAAAAGGAACTCTTTTAATCGTTATCTTGACAATTCTAGAGAATGGATAGATATGGAGAAATGTGCTTCCTGAAATTTGTAGTAGTGAAGTTATCTCAAGCATGATGTTAGATCCTTATAAATGAATCGAATGCTTGTTACATTTTTTACAGGTGGACCGTTATGGTTCATAATTCCTATAATGATAGGATGCAAAGGTTCATGTTTCTTAAAGTGACATCATGGTAATAGCTGGTAGTTCATTTTCTGTCTTATTCTTACCTAAGTTTTTTTTTATGATGCATTTTGCGGTTGATTTGTAATCATAATGTCATCTAGCACAAGTGCACATTCAGTGGAACTGCGACGTTGCCGCAAATGCCCCAATGGATACCAAAAGTTATGGACTTCTAGTACATCACGGAATCCAAATCAAAAATTTTAGAAACGCAAGGATTGTCTAGCATTTGACTGGAATGACGATGATCAATGGATGAAAGATCGAAAAGGCAACGACAGTAATAATGATATTTTAATAGGTGAAATTCGGAAGTTGAACCAAGAGATTAGTCTCATTAGGCATGAACTACGAAATCGAGAGATTAGTCTCATTCAAAAATATGCAGCAGAAATAATTATTTTCCTATTACTATGTATCATATTTATAATATGTTATTATATTTAAGGAGAAATCTCAACAATGTATAATATGTTATTTTAGTGAAGAAGTTTTTATTGAGCATACTTTGAGCATACTTTCACATCTTTGAGTATACTTTGAACCAAGCTACTCGTTATGGCATCCAAACTAACGATTGAATTGACAAACAAACATAACATATAAAGTCTGGTGAATTGATTTAAGATAATGTGGATTACATATAAACTCTATTTCAAAATATTGGAGTAGTAATTACTGAAATCCTCCAAATTTTAAGATAATGTGGATTACATATAAACTCTAGTTATCTGGACATCTTCAAGACATTGGAAAAGTAATTGTTGAAATCCTCTAAATGAATCAGCATTTATATTGGAGTAGTAATTATTGAATCTTCCAAATGTTCCAGGCATGACAGAAGTGTCCTGTAGTGTGATGCATATTGCAAATGAATTAGACAATCATATACAATCTAAAACATAATTAGAAGTGTCATGTCGATTTCAAATAACAAAACTACAAATATACCTCATTAACGTCTGGTGCAATGACAGGAACATATGGTGCTGTGGCATGGACATGTTCAATCAGCATGTAAATTCAAAAAAGATATCAGTTACTTTACTAAACACATTTCACTTCACAAAATTATAATAATCTCATACACACCTGATGTATTCTTTTTCTATATTTCTTAAATTTTATTGACTGTAGCCTTCGAGTGCGATGACGACCTTTAGCACGAGTAACTTCTGGATCACGAATGCTTTCAATTACAGTCTCTGAACTCCCAACAGTATTACAACAACTTTTTTCAAAACCAAAATTTTATTTTCCTAAATCTTTCGAGAGAATATCAATCCAATCTAAAACATAATTAGAACTTTCAATATCTCATGCAACCATATCTGCAACCTTAGCGAACTTAGCACATATTTTATCATATCTCACTTGTTAATCTGTAGAACTCCATATATCATAGCTAATTTTTACCCTACTATGACATCGCCGAACATTTTTTCGCCATCGTCCTAGGATATATTTTTCTGGCAATACTTCTATGTCATTACGTATCATCATCATAACGGTATGCATGCAGAGAACTCCTCTAAAATGAAACTTGGAGCAACTACAATTAATTTCTCATTTCTCTTTTTCAAAATGACCTTTAAAGAAAGTTCTTTCCCCCCCCACCCCACCAACTTTCACATCTTCTTTTACTACATGTTTTGATCCCACCGAATTGACAACTTCGCAATACATCTTTCTAATTAACTCTTGCTGAAATTCTTTGAACTTTGAAATGGTATAAACTTCTTGTATTTGATGCTTCATCTTGTATTCTGTTACACAAGGAAGTTGCTGTGAAAGTGACTTCATATCTTCTATGACTTTTTTTTCAACTTTACTCATCAAAGCATGGTTAAACTGCTTAACAAATTGTTTCAATGTTGTTTTTGAGTTAACATACCCATCAAAGAATGCATTCATACTTTCAGAACGTTGAGTGGTTGACATGCCTGCCCAAAAACTATTCTTTAGAAAACATGGAACCCAATGATGTTTGTCCTGATATAACTCAGTAAGCCATTCATTACCGCCCAAATAATATTGAACAATCATATAATGCCAAGTTTCATCAAATTGCGCAACACATTGTGAATCATAAACAGCGAAATGTAGTAAATGAGGGATTGCATGGTATTCCGTATAACCTCCTAATTTTTTAGGAACTTTCTTCATAATATGCCCAAACAAACACCACCGATGTCGAGTAGTAGGAAAAACAATCTCAATCGCCTTTTCAATTGCCTTGTCTTGGTCAGTAATGATTCCAATAGGTGCAGCATTGGACATGCAAGATAGCCATGTCCTAAATAACCATGTAAAAGTCTCAGTGTCCTCATGTGATATCAATCCACATCCTAACAATATAGAATGACCATGATGATTAACTCCCAGAAATGGGGTGAATGGCATGTCATACTTATTTGTTAGATATGTGGTGTCAAATGTAACAACATCACCAAAAGATTTGTAGGCGGCCCTACTCCTTGGATCAACCCAAAAAATATTTTTTAATCGACCTTCATCATCCAAGTTGAAGCTAAAGTAAAACCTATCGTCTTCTGCTTGCATTTTCATCAAGTAGTTTTGTAAAGCAACTGCATCTCCTTCACCAAGCCGTAATCTTATTTGTTTGTCACATGATTTCTACATTCTCTTGCTGTGAATGTAATATTTTCATGACCACCAGCTTCAATAACAAGAGAATTGCTACTTTGGGAAACTCTTATTCCAGCTCTATCATTTATCTCAAGTTTCCTTTTTGCATGTACATTGATGCTACGGTTACATATGAAATACTTCGACTTCGATGGAGATAATATTTCATGGTTGTGCTCGAGAACTAAAGTTCGAACCCTCCATTTTCCAACTTCATCTACACATCTACACATTTTAGCATTATAACCCATTTTTGAATTAGGTGGGGCCTTAAAATATTACTCGATGTCGTTTTTCAAAAGTCGCTTCTCCCACAAGAAAATGTCACATATCTAACATTCCCATCACCCATTTTTTTATTACTTCTCCGCAGTACGGGAAACCCCTTTCGTTTACCATATTCTTTGTAATAATTAAACATCTCATTAGCATTATCAAAAACCATATCTGTCTTTGGATCATCATCGTGATTATCATCAATTTCATTAATGTGAACATCTATCTGTTGGACAGTTATGACCTATAGCGTCACTATTTGTACAGATCATGGTGTTGTTGTACAAATTAACTATGTGACAAAGGAAATTGTTCTTCTATCATTTGTGATTAGATCACCAAGATGTATAAATGATGGAAGGTCCATATGATTAGTTCTTGGATTGAGATGATATGAGACAGTATCAATCCACGAAGGTTTAATCATTAAATATACCTAGTCAGAGTATTATCGAGATTGGACATCGATAATGCGAAAAAGATTAGTATTACACTTGTGCGCGTTGTGAGGGCATAACGTCATAGTTCTCATATATTTGGGTATAGGATACTCATGCAAGTGTAGTAGGAGGTTGTGTTTTACCGATGGTACGAGAAACAGCTTCGCTCTGGATAGACCCCTCGGAATTCCATTGGTAGTATTACTATGTGTCTATGGAAGTCCGAATCTGGGTAGGTGTATTTGGTCTTAACCTGAGACTTGCACCGCTAATACTTGCGACAATCAATGTACTTTGGTTTTGGTCATCCAGGGCTTTAACAGGTTCTGTGTACTCCTCTTCTGGGTATATTGAGAATCGTAGTGTGTTGGGTGTGATGTCAAGATGGAAGTATCACTCCAGTAATAGTGGAGATGATGATCACATAGGATACGGAACTTGTTCTCTTATATGCTGCAGCTATCGGGATATTATGACTAGGTCATGTTTATCCGATTACAGAGACTAGTTACCAGAGATCCGATATGTGCTTCGTGCGGGGCAGACACATTTCCAGCCCCAGGCTTTCCACGTGACATCTGATACTGGATCGAGATACGCAATACTACGTATATTATGCCTGCTATAGATCACATATTCCTGTAAGGATATTTCTGGAGAATTGGGTAGGCATGGCGCTTTACTAGAAGCCAACCTTGTCTTGTAAATCGGTAAAAACGTAGTACTAGGTACATACGTGTTCGGATAGTCCGACGACCGCATTTACTGCCAACATATCCGGGGATCTCATGGGTCGCTTCTGAAGATTCACCGATGACGTATGACTCACACTTTATTAATTTGGGATTAATTAAATGAGAGAGAAAATTAATCTAGGATTAATTACGGAGATATTTTATCTCGGATAAAATATTAATAAAGAGAGAGAACGATTAATTTGGAATTAATCGATAAAATAATATATTCGATATATTATACGAAATTGGATTTCGACGCGGAATTGAAATTAGATTTTAATTCGGGCGAACGAGTTAATTTAGAATTAATTCGTTAGTGAAGTGAATAATGATTTTGCTAGGCATAATTATTTAATTACGTCGCAACGGAAAATTCGTTAATTTGGAATTAACAAACCCGAGCCCGAGAGTTTTTGCGAGCGCACTCACATTTCGAATTCAAGTGCGGCCCGTAAGTCACATCAAGCGTCAAATCACTTGTCAATCGATTGATGTGATGTCTAGTCACTTTGAGTGATTTGACAACTTGTCACATTGATTGACGGTGGTTGTTGGGAGCTTTTAAAGCTTGTACATTGTTGACTTTTTGAAAGCTAATTTTTTGGTATATGTTTTTGATTTTGGAAATCAATTAAAACGTAACACACAACACATTTTCTTCTCTCATTTTCTCTCCCCAATCTCACGCCCAAGGGGCCTTCATCTTCTTCCTTTTCTGTCACAAAGCCGAGAGGTTGGAGAAGCAATAGGAAATTTTATGGCAAAATTTCTGGAGTGATAGCACACTATAGAGTCTTGTAAAGGTGATAGGGAACCGCACCCGTGAGCATGGAATCACCATTCGAAAGCTTGGAGCTTGGAGATGGCCGAAATTTTGGAGCCCAAAATATGCTCACTGCCGAGACTACCTTGGAGGGAGAAAAAGAATTTTGTTCTTCGACGCATCGCCTCAACCGATCGATGTAAGTATTCCGCAACTTCTTTGATGTATTCGCACATATGTTTCATTGCCTTAATCGATCCTCGGGACCTTAGAGAAACCCAACAATAGTATCAGAACGAAGTTGAGCATGAAACTTGAACTTAGGGTTAAAATTGGGTAAATTGATTTTGAGCATGATTTGATAAAATTACTTGATTGAGTATGCTTGAATGATGTTTAATTGAAGTTGGATGTGATCAATTTCATGAAAATTGATTTGGAACAATTTTCCCCAAAATGTGAGTCTTGGCCGAATACATTATTGCCCTAAATGTCTTGGTATTTTTTTGTTTGTTTGATCATTGGATGACTTGAAACAATTGGGTGATGTCGATTTAAGATTCAATTGGATTGGATTTAAAATTTGACATAAAATACCCTAATTGCCGAGACAAAGAAAGCATGAAAGGGGTTTGATTTTTGATCAATTGTGTTGGACACTAATTATTGATAATGAGCATAAGTAATTAGGCTAATTGATGTTTTGGAAATATTTATTTGGGTAATTAATTATCGCAATACACTTTGAATAATTAAATTGTGAAATTGGAATTTTGGAATTTAATTATGTTGGGCTTAAATTGGATTTGGGCTTGAAAAGTTGTAATTGGGCTTAATGGGCTTGGTTGTTCCAAGATTGATTTAGGCTAAATTGGTTGGATCCAATTGGGCCCAAAACCATATCCATAAAGTCCAATTATGACTAATGGACCTTAATATATTAATTGGGCCTAATGGGCCTAAATTGGTTTCTAGGCATATAAGGGTGATTGCTTAAATGGGCTTTGGTAATTGGGTTTAACCCATGTTGACCAAAAGTCCATGCCTTAAGAAATTAATTAAAAGCCCATTGGACCTTAATTAAATTAACATTGGATGTTAATCGGGCTTTGAGACCCGTAACGATTAGATTTAGAATCTAAGTCGTAAAGGTTTGTTAATAAAGTGTAATATTTAATTTGGAATTAAATAGTGAATTAGTATTAAATACATATTAAATTGGATTTAATGTTGTAGTTTAATTTAATTCAAGAATTCGTACTTTGAGTACTTATTCGCAAAATGAGTTTGACTCGCGCAAAATCAAATCGTTGTTTGAACATTGGATGGTCATTAATTATCAGATTAATTAATTGGATTAGATTGATTGATAACATGCTTGTGTGAATACATGGTTGCGATGCATGAATAATGTATATCGGATGGATATTAGATGGGTGGGGAAATTTTGGAAATTGTTGTAATAAATTTAGAATTTATTAATTGGACCTGCGTGTCCAGCCTATTACCTCCTTACTCTATGTATTTCTCTTCTCACCTATTCCCCTCAATGTAAATGAGGTTTCTTTAGAAGTGTTATGTAACGGGTAGAAGCAATACTTGTGCTAGTGGGAGAGAGGAAATGGAGAGATTTATTCTAGGAACAATGTGTTAAGTATCCATCCGCATATCATTATTATATTTTATATAAGCGCCTTATTATGTGTTTAGAATGCATGTTTAAGAATGTATGATGATGAGACCTTAACAAAGATAATAAATTGGTTGCACGCGAAAAACCCTCACAACATATTAAGCGTTTTTCCTTCCATTGAGTGATTCTTACTCAAGATCCAAGACTGGCATTGGTTTGTTGGCAAAAGTCAAGGCCTTTGTCCGTCGAGGATGCGTTTGAATTATGAAGGCTTTGTTCCATATTGGTGTCTTGTCCAAGTTGTGATTTGTTGGCCAAAGTCAGATCACTTCTTGTCCATCGACATTGATTACGAAGCTTTCCATGGTTAATGGGTTCCGCTTAACTGGGATCACTGAGTTTGTTGTGCCAAAGCCAAGGCTTAGTTGATTCAGAGGAAAAAGGTTAGGCAATATATTGGATATATTGGCATATATGGGATATATGTTTCGGACTTGGATGTCCACCTACTGGATCTAGGAATTGGATGAGATCCAAATGATCTTAGAGATCTACCTAGTTAATTATCATACAATTTGTTGGCCAAAGTCAAGATTGTGTGTTATTTAACGGGATCCTAGCCCACTAGGAAACAAGGTTTCCCGAGTACTCCACAGAGGGTTAGAGGCTCGCCGAAAAATAGTGGGAGGCAAGTAGTAAATTTGCAATATTCGTTTAGTTACTTGCCATATGCGCTCATTTCAATATTCCGTCAAATAAATTAATATATTAGTTGGACTAATATTTAACGTTGTTTTAATAAACAGTTGGACTGTATTCAAACTATTCAATTAATAGTTGATTTTATAATTGGATTATAGTAATCAATATAATTGAATTTAATCTATTAAATTATAGTTGATTATATAGTTGGACTATAATAATCATTATAATAAATAGTACCTAAAATCGTTGATTAAATAGTTGGACTATTAGAATCAAGATAATTGAAAGATTGGTGTTTAAAACATAATCTTGGGTGAAAATGTATTTAAACGACTTTAATTTTCAAATTGGGAATAAATTTCAGGATGGTCCTGGAAACTAATAAGTTACTGTAGGCATTGCATTTTCGCATGTGAAACCCGATGATGAGCCTCATTTGGAGGCACTACCTTTTGAGTCACGAAAGCCGCGGGAAACGGATATCGGAAGGGGAAATTCAGAATAAACAAGCTCACTGTCTTCGTTGGTGTTGCGTTCGTTACTTCGTTCGAACGGAAAACAGATTGTGGGTGTTCGTGTCGCGTTCGAGGGAGCGTTCGAACGGTGTCGGTAATTCTGGTTTTGCTGCTAGCCTCACACCCAGCCCATTTAGCTCCCCAAAGCCCATAAAACACATCCCAAATTAAATAAATAAATATTAATTTAAACATTAAACATTAAATAAAATATTTAAACCATTTACCAATTAAATAAGATATTTACCAAAACTAAAAAGAAGATATGCCTAATTAAAATCAATCCTAACCAATTAAAGCCAATCATATATTTGACTTCCTAATCTAATAAGATAATTACCAATATAAAATATTTGTATTCCTAAACCAACACAAATTAAATATTACAACTTCCTAAAATAAAATATTTTGTCCCCCCTCAATCTTGTGTATACCTTTCTCATCTCTCCTAATTTGGAAACAAGATCTCTTCCTTGTGAGACAAGGTGAAACCCTAGACATCTTCTATATAAACAACCCCTAACCCAAGCCATTCCCTTCCTACACACAAGCCTCCAAAACGCACCCAGCCTTGACACAACCTAATCACGCCCAAGGCACAGAATTCACACCCAAACTCTCTCGAAATCTCTTTAGACTCTCTCTACACACCCGAGACTAAATAAAAGAAAAACACACTAGACATATACACAAAAAAAGAACAAGAGCCCCAACCATCTCCTCCATAGCCGAAAACCACCTCCGTAAACCCCCCACACATCACCGAAACAGCCACCTATACAGCAGCCCTCCACCACCGAAAATTACCACAAAAAACCACTTTATTACACGCCCAAACAGCAGCAAAATCACCTTAACAGCAGCCCAAATCCTTAAAAAACAGTAACATAAAAACTGCATAGATAATCTTAAAAATAATCACATATAATTGCACTAAGAACCCACACAAACTTGGAATAGTTTATTGAAAACGTTAAAACAGGTAGCCCTTGCAGTGAGCAGTAAGACAGAGGCCGAATAGGAGCAGAACGGAGTTCGAATCGCAAGCAAAACAACAAAGCAGTGAGCTAGGACGCTGAACCAGTGAACCAGAAAAGTTGCGGAGCTGCACCCCTTCCGATCTTCGTGGAACGCGAGTCCGAGAGACGGCTTAAAAGGTTAGACCTGAGGGTATCTTCCACACTTGTTTTCTTTTTTTTTCGCATTATTTATTAAGTATTACTTGTATGATTGTCATGTTGGAATGCATGTTGTGGTCTTTGAGTAGATAGACATGCATGAATTATGAGATGTAATATGTTGTGGGTATTGGATGAATGAGAGATATGTCAACTCTCGCGGTATATCGGATGGAAACCCGGACATAAATTTCATAGCCGATTCCGAATGGACGGTAATATGATCTGTACTCGGGCCACAACTCCACGTACCGCTTGGGTAAACGGCATCATCTCTCTTTTGTTGTGTTGCTTTTGTTTATTTAGTTTTCTTTACTTGAATTCAAAATGTTGTTTAGTTATGCATGATTCAACCAAGCGCATGGGCTTAGTGAGTTAGTCCAAAGGTCCTCCATTTGGGAGAAAAAGAGCCGAAAAAGGCCACCTTTGTGACACTACTTCGCCGCGCCGGTTGATGTGTGTTCGGTTGGATGCGAGATACGTTCAATCGGGCATACTTAGTTTGATGTTATTGAGTTTATCTTGTATGTATGGTTCAATCAAGCGCATGGGCTTAGTAAGTGGAATGAAAGATCCCTTATGGGGAGGGGTTAAAACCCGTTACCACGATGCTTTGCCGCGCCGGTTGATGTGTGTTCAGATTGGATGTAAGATGTGTTCAATCGGGCATACTTGGTTGATATGATTGGTTCTATTCTTGTATGTGTGATGTGACGCGCATGGGCTTAGTATGTTGGTCTAAAGGTCCTCTCTTTGAGAGATCAATAGCCCCAAAAGGTCACCTTTACGGCAGTACTTCGCCGCGCCCTTTTATTTTGTGTTTATGTATTGGGTCCCATTTCATGCATCAGGTCTGTTCCCGTTTGAACGCGTTTACGAACGCAACTCGAACGCGCATGTGTTTTTGCCTTATCATGTGTCATGTCTCATTTCCGTTCGAAGGCGTTAACAAACGCCATACGAACGTGAGCATTCTGTCTCATTTCCGTTCGAACGCGTTAACAAACGCCATACGAACGTGAACATTCTGTTTCATTTCCGTTCGAACGCGTTTACGAACGCTACTCGAACATGAGCATTCTGTTTCATTTCCATTCGAACGCGTTTACGAACGCTACTCGAACGTGAGCATTCTGTTTCATTCCGTTCGAACGCGTTTACGAACACTACACGAATGCGAACACGCTGAACTGAGTCCTCTTCATTAGATTTCATGCATAGTTTTCCTAGTAGCTATCTCCACATGTATAAATACAAATATGTTAATGTATTACCATTCATATGCTTATGTCATGATAACATTTGAGTATTATTTCTTGCGGTATATCGGATGGAAACCCAGACGTAAATTTCGTAGCCGATTCCGAAGGGACGGTAGTGCGGTCTGTACTTGGGATACAATTCCACGTACCGCTTGGAAAAGTGCCCATATGTGTGCTTGTATGGTTAACATGTGTGCTTGTATGGTTAATATGTGTGCTTGTGTTTTCCTGAATGTGATATGCAAATAAAGTTGTATGTTCGTTGCTATCTTGATATATGTTAAGCATCCAATTTAAATGTGAGATATATGTGAAATGCGTACATAAGTTTTATTTTACATATGAGAATTTAGAAGCATGATACTCCTGGAAATAAGTGTTACTTAAGCTTGATTAAATTATTACATAAATCCTTTCATTACAGTGACATAAGTAAGGGACCATTCCGAACCCAGCGGTTTGAGGTCTTCCCTTGCGAGGGGTGAGTGCGGCCTTAAATCTTTGTCCCGGTTCACACCGGGTGGCGACTCCATATTATTTAGTATTTCCCAACTAGTGCCGCGAGCCTAGGAACGGCGTCGCCCAGGTTCTGTTGTCCACAGTCTGGCGACTCCACTGGGGATATGAGAATTGGCCGCGAAATATTGTCTTGTAATGAGTGGATTTATGTTTTAATTAGCCATGTCTATAGTGGATAAGTGAGGGTTTAATCAAGGGCACTTTGAGGCTAGGTAATGGTTTGGTGTCTTCCTTCACTCACTACCTTTCTAGAAGGAAAAGCTGTGAGGACACCTACATGGCCATCTACTCGTAGCCTTTGTGATGGACTAATTTGGAGGACTCGTTGTTATTCCTGACAACAAGCGATAAGAGCCTAAGAGGCTTGGGTATTTAAGTGAGCCTCGCTCCACCTTCCCTCTAGGGAATCTACAACGGGAAATCCATTTGACAGTCCGTCGCACACCATAGCTCATTGGCACGTACCTTAGTGTATAAAAAGGGATACGCTCACTTGGTCGCTCGAACCAGTGAGAGCCTTTGTCCATACTCTTGCAAATCCACCCATAGACCGGTTTGTATGGTTAAAGTAGCAATTATTTCCTTGAGTATGTGCTTGTGGACCATCCTCATTTGGATGCAGTTGGACTATTGTCAGAAATGCGGGCTTGCTGGGCCATTTAAACTGGAGCAAGTTCGTACTGTATGACTATTAGGCCCAAGGTTTCTGAAATGTTGATGGGCCATTATGTAAAAATTATTATGTTATGTTTGCATTATCTCCCTTCTATGCTTATGTTTGGGAACATCACCGTTGGATCCATTTGGACCACTTGTCATGGGATATGGGCTTGTTGGGCCATTTAAACTGGGACAAGAACGTATTTCATGACCATTGGGCCAAAAGCTTCTAAGTGATTGATGGGCCACCTTGTGCTTGTTTTCGGAATATTATCATTTGGATTTAGTTGGGCTCTTTGCCATAAGACATAAACTCGTGGGCCATTTAAACTGGGACGGGTCACCCTTATGACGGTTGTCCCAAAAGTTTCTAAAATGATAATAGGCCGATTTGTTTGAGAATTTTATTTGATTTAATATATGTTATATATTTCTTATGCATATCATGCATGCATATACCCTGTTAACATCCTA
>SKCR01037212.1:0-14677 GCA_019454045.1 Zanthoxylum bungeanum
CAGCCATGAGGCGGTTAAAAAGATTGTCCATGAACCTGCCATATAGCGGTAAGAAAATTTAATTAGCAACCGACAAATCTGGCGGTATCATTTTAAAGTCAATATTTTAAATAATGAATATATTATATTTAAGGGAGATTAATCTAAATAGCAATAGTAAAATAATTACCTTTCACCCTAGCTGGGGAAGTTACCTCCACATGGTAAATAGGAAAACTGTAAAAGTAAAAAAAAAAAAAGTAAATTACGATTATTACAAAACGTAATTAAAATTAATTACAAAACTAAAAACTAAAAAACTAAAAATTAAAAGAAAGTAGAGAGAGAAACTCCCTCTTTACATCAAAGAGATGAGAGAGAGTGGTACAACTGAAACTGGAATTTCGCGCTCTATTTATAGGCATCGCGACGCCAGTTATGTCGACGTGGGACACTGTGGTTCGTCGGTTGCAGATTCTGGATAAGGTGATAAGATGACACGTGGCAGAGTGGTTGGGACTCAATTATTGTGACACGTGGCAGCTTTTTATTGGTCGGCTAGATTCTTATCCGCCACATGTTAGATAATTGATGCTGACGTGGTGGTGACATGGCGACACGTGGGAAAGGGACTGTCGGCACCATAGAATTACGACACGTGGCACTTCCTGATTGGCTGATGATGATGTGGCGGTGAGGTGGCAATTTGACTCGGTCAACCTGGTGATGTGGATGATGACGTGGCAATGACATGGAGTGACACGTGGTGAAACATGGCAATGTCGACTGTCGGCACCGTAGGATGGTGACACGTGGCACGGTGCATGTTAGCAGATCGGTTGTGATGGTGACACGTGGCACGACGCACGTTAGTAAAGTCAAACTTTTCTCAGATTCTGATTTGTGGACCCGGCGCACGTTAGCACTATTCGGCGCATGTTAGGCGTCGCGACGCTGAAGGTCTTGGCGTCGAGACGAGGGATTTACCAAAATGCCCATTTTCGTCCAATTTTCACTGTTTTGGCCCAAATCACCTCCAGAATGCCCTGAAACGTTATTTATCTACAAAATAACATAAAACACATCAAAATATTCACAAAATTCAAGAAACTATACAAAATATTAGGTTAAATGAGTGGGAAATAGTGATAGATTTACCACTCATCACTGTTAATCTGATATATGCTTCGTACGGGGCAGACACAATTCCAACCCCAGGCCTAGCAAGTGACATCCGATACTGAATCGTAATACGCGATACTACGTATACTACGCCTGATATAGATTATGTATATTCCATGTTGAATATATTTCTGGAGAATTGGGTAGGCACGGTGATTTCCTAGAAGCCAACCATGTCTTGTAATTGGTAGAAATGTGGTACCGGATACGCACGTATTCGGATAGTCCGATAACCGTATTTACTGCCAACATATCCAGGGATCTATTGGGTCGCCTCCCAAAGATTCACCGATGATGTTTGACTCAAACAGAAATTAATCTAAGAATTAATTATGAGAGAGAAAATTAATCTGGGATTAATTACAGAAATAATTAATCTGTGATTAATTAAAAGAGAAAGAATTAATCTGGGATTAATTGCGTCGAGAATTATCTGGGAATAAATTCGTCGAGAAGAGAGAACACGATTAATTTAGAATTAATCGGTAAAGTAAATTTAATAGTGAAATTAGATTTTACTATTTAATTTATTTTAATAGGGCTAAAATATTATATTAGATATATTAATTGAAATTAGATTTCAAAGCGGAATTAAAATTGGATTTTAATTCGCGCGAAAGAATTAATTCACAAGCGACTTTCGTAATAATTTTGCTAGGCATTATTATTTAATTAAATTGGATTTAATTAAGTCGTAACGGAAAATTCGCTTAATTCAGAATTAAGCGAATCCGGGCCCAAGAAAAGTTGCGTGTAGGATTGTCCAATTTAAATTTGGAATTTCAAGTGGGACCCACCAACTTACATCAAAGTGTTTGACACTTGATGGAATTTGGTAAGTGGTTCAGAATTAAATCTTGGATTGCTTTCTCTACACTCAAGTGAATTCCAACACTCTTTGTCTTTAATTAATAAAAGAGACAAATACCAACTTTGAAGTCAACTTTTGCATTAGATTTTGGAAATCAAAAAGTTATTATTCCTCTTTCTCTCTCACTTGGGCGTGAGCTTCTCCTCTCTCCCATGGAATTTTGCTTCAAAATTCTACAAAGCTAGCACTTTAAAGAGTCAAGGAAGGTGATAGGGAGACTAATCCTAGAGTTTGGAACTCGTCTTCAGGCTCCGAGCTACTGCATCCAAAGGAATTTTTGAAAGCCTAGATTCGGTCAATGTGAGTATTTCGCAACTCCCTTTGATTTATTCACACACAAATCACAACTTAGAGATCTTGGCATGTTCTAGGAACACTAACAATGGTATCAGAGCCATCTAAGTTTGATTTGAATTTTAGGATTATGGACTTTATTTGGGATTTCTGTGTTTAGAACTTGATTTTCCAAAATTGGTTATTGGGTTGTGTTTGAATGATGTTGAATTGTATTTGTGCATCTTCAATTTTGTGAAAAATTGATAGGATTAATTTTCCCCAAAAATTACCCATTGGCCGAGAATATGAACCCTAGAAGCTCATGGGAATTTTTTGGAAATTTGACATATTGGATGTGTTGTTGGCATGAAATGAATCTTAGATGTTGATTTAATTAGATTGAAATCAAATGGATGTCAATTTTATTGCCAAAACCATGAGCACGAAACATGTTATAATAGATTGATTTTGCTTTAATTTGTGTTGGACATAATTAAAATGTTAAGTATGATTAATTGAATTAATTAGTATTTTGGAAATTAGATTAATTGATTAATTATACTATTACACTTGAATTGAATTAATTTGTAATTTAGAATATGAATTAATTTAATTGTTGTATTTGGGCTTAATGGGCTTGGTTGGGCCAAGTTTGGTTTAGGGTAATTAGTTGGATTCAATTGGGCCTAAAACCATTTCCATAAAGTCCAAATATGGCAATTGGGCCTTTAAATAATTTAATTGGGCCTAATGGGCTTAAATTGATTTTTTGGCATAGGGTGATTCCTAATTGAGCTTTGGTTGCCAAATTCCATGCCTTAATGAATTAATTGAAAGCCCATTGGACTTTAATTGAATAGTATTGGATACTAATTGGGCCTTTGAGACCCATAAAGATTGGATTTGGAATCCAAGTCTAAAAGACGCTATTAAAAGTGTAATTATTTAATTTGGAATTAAATATGAATTAGTATTGAATATAATTTAAATTGGATTTAAAATTGTAGTTCGACATAATTCAAGAATATGTACTTTGAGTACTTATTCTTAAAATGAGTTGGACTCGCGCAAATCAAATCGTTGTTTGAACATTGGATGGTCATTAATTTAAAGATTAATTAATTGGATTAGATTGATTGATAACATGCTATGTGTGAATACTTGGATGTATGTATGAATAATGTCTATCAGATGGATATTAGAAGGGTGAAGGCAATTTTGGAAATTGTTGTAATAAATTTAGAATTTATTAAATTGGACATGCGTGTCCAGCCTATTACCTATTTTCTCATTGTATTTATCTTCTCACATATTCCCCTCAATGTAAATGAGGTTTCTTTAGAAGTGTTATGTAATTGGGTAGAAGTAAGAATAATGCTACGGTTAGAGAGTAAATGGAGAGATTTGTTTTAGTAACAAATTTTTTTATATATCCATCCATATATCATTATTAATTTTATCGCGCCTTATTATGCTTTTAGAATGCATGCTTAAGGGTGTATGATGAGACCTAATCAAAGATAATAAATGGTTGCCAATTTACGTGAAAAACCCTCAAAAAATATTAAGCGATTTCCTTCCATTGAGTGATTTTCTCTCAAGATCCAAGATTGGCACTGGTTTGTTGGCCAAAGTTAAGACCTTTGTCCATCGCAGATGTGTTTGAATCATGAAGGCTTTGTTCTATATCGCATGTCTTGTCCAAGTTGTGATTTATTGGCCAAAGTCAAGATCATTTCTTGTCCATCGACATCGATTACGAAGCTTTCCAAAGTCAATGGATGACACTTAACTAGAATCATTAAGCTTGTTGTGCCAAAGCCAATGCTTAGTTGATTTAGAGGAAAAATGTTAGGCAATATATTGGATATATTGGCATATATTAGATATATGTTTCGGACTTGGATGTCCACCTACTGGATCTAGGAATTAGATGATATCCAATTGATCTTAGAGATCTACCTAGTTAAGTTTCATACAACTTGTTTGCCAAATTCAAGGTTGTGTGCTATTTAACGGGATCCTAGCCCACTAGGAAACTAGGTTTCCTGAGTACTCAACAGAGGGTTAGAGGCTCACCGAAAAATAGTAGGAGGCAAGTATTAAATTTGTAAATTCGCTTAGATACTTGCCAATACACGCTCATTTCAATTTTCATCATTAAATGAATTTTTAGTTGGACTAATATTTAATTGTTGTTTTAAATTAAACAGTTAGACTGTATTCAAACTATTTCATTTATAGTTGATTATATAATTGGATTGGATTATAGTAATCAATATATTTGGATTTAACCAATCAAATAGAAGTTGATTATATAGTTAGACTATAGTAATCATTATATTTGATTGTACCCGAAATCGTTGATTGGATAGTTGGACTATTGAAATCAAGATAACTGAAAGATTAGCGTTTAAAACATAATCCTGGGAGAAAATGTCTTTAAGCGGCTTTAATTTTCAGATTGGGAATAGAACCTCAGGATAGTCCTGGGAACTGAGAGGTTATTCTATTTGATAGAGTGACATCTCAGGCCTGAGCCCTGAGTTGAGCAAATAGTAGAACATGATCTTTGGAAGAATCATGTAATGATAACTTTAGCGCTCAATCTGTTATGCTTGCCGCAAAGACTCTTTAATTTCTTTGTCAGAATTAAGGATTAGATCCTTATAGTATGATATTGAAATTAAATGATCTTCAAAGATCTATACTAGATCTTAGAATTACTAATTGCAATAGAAAACTCTTGGACAGTTAATGGCTATGCTCAATGAGACAAAACCAGAGTTTGCAAAAGGGCAAGAAGCGCAAGGCACATTTTATTTCGACATCCTAGATGGCCAAGCTTGGCCGAAGGCTTCTGAGGTGTGGAAAAGGGCAAAGGCAAAATCATCACAGTCTTCTAGGAAGACAAATGACATATCCCAAGATGTCTGCCTAAACTGTGGCAAACAGGGTCACTGAAGCAAGACTGCCGTATGGACAAGGCAGACATGAAGGAAGTGAAGGCAGGGCCCACATTATCAGAGTTTGGGGGATGAATCCCAGGGTTGAGGCCCACTTCACCAGCAGTTTTGGGAATGAATCCCAGGGCCGAGGCCCACGTTATCAACACGGTTTCGGAAATGGACCACCTCTCATCAGCTTATTTCGGTAGTGATTCCTAGAGATCGTAGTATCTTGCAGGGATGAACCTCGGGGTCGAAGCACCTCACTAAAATATCAACTCAGTTCGAAGCAACAAGCAATTCAAGAGGCAGCTGGCGAGCCAGGTAAGTAAAAATGCATTGCATAACTTTGATAGGATTGTCACTGTTACACACTGCACAAGTCCCATCAAAGAGGGGGCGACTGTAGGCACTGTATTTTTGAATGTAAGTCCCGATGATGAGTCTCATATGGAGACACTCCTCTTTAAGTTTTGGAAGTCGCGGGAAACCGACGTCGGAAGGAAAAGTCAGAAATCCATATCTTGTTGGACTAAATTCGTTTGCTTAGCTATGGGTTCGCTTGTTGGACCTCTGTTTTAAAACACACCCTTGACCCAAAACCCCCGCAAGCCACACACCAAGCCCACCAAAAGAACCAAACCCACGCCCAAATCCCCTTAGCTCACGCCCAAGCCCATTAAAACACATCCAAAATAATAAATCCACACATTAAACACATGTTGAAATCCAAATAAATCACCTTCCCGAATTAAAAGAATCAAATCAAATCATATAAATCACATTCCTAATTAAATTAAATCTCTTGCATAAACTAAATAGAATCAAATCAATCTCATAGATCATCTTCCTAAACTAAAACAATCACCTCCCTAACTAAATAGATTTTTCCTTATGACACCTAATTAGAAGATATTCCCCCATAATTACACAATCTCTTTTCCCTTCTCATACAAGGTAAACCCCAACCCTTTCATATAAAAAGAAGCATAAACCCAACCTTAGCGACCCTGGCTCATTCTCAGGAAAACATAAAGAATCTCTCCTAACTCACTCACACCCCAGCACCCCAAGGAACTTCGCCATTGCCGTGAACAAGCCCTAAACTCCCCTGACCTTCATGCAAACAGCCCTCACACAGCCCCTGACTTTCACGCCTAAACTGCCCAGTAAATGGGGAATTCCCAGAAGAATCAAGCAGGAAGGACATGACGGGACAACCATTTAGAAGTTGGCTTCTCAGTATGTAAGTTTAAAGGGGGAATTATAAAGAGACAAGCGAACGGCTTTCAGTTGAAGTGTTTAAAAATAAGAGGCTTAGAAGGCAATGGAAGCAGTACTGCCAGTGGAAGTTGAGATACAGTCCATGCTGGTATTAGCAGAAACAGAGTTACCTGAACAAGAATGGGCCTCGCAGAGATTTGAAAAGTTAGCACTGCTGGATGAGAAGAGAATGAAGTCCTTATATCATATGCAGATATACCAGAAGAGGTTGGCTCGAGCATTCAATAAGAAGGTGCGTCCTACTAAGATCAGAAAAGGTGATTTGATACTTAAGCAGTCAAAACCGACGACGACAGACCCGAGAGGAAAGTTCAGACCCAACTGGGAAAGACCCTACATAGTCCAGAAAGTAATGGGAAACGGGGCAGTGAGACTGTCAGATTTGGAAGGGAACGAGTTCACCGAGCCGATCAACGTGGATAGATTGAAGCAATATTTTTCCTAAGAAAGAGAAGACCGAGCGATCATCAAGAGGACCGACAGAAGACCTAACCCAACAGAATAGGAAATTCATCCATTCATGCATGCATACACGTAATGTACTTGCATTCTTTTTTGTTTTTTGTTTCATTTTTGTTCACAGGTTTCAAAGAGGAAAAAAGAGAAAGCAGCAAATGCAAGCCAATCAGAAGCAACAACAGTACAGTACATCAGTTTTAGGAATGAATCAGTATCAGTTTCAGGAATGAATCATAGGGTTGAGGCCCGCATCAGTATTAGTCTCAGGGATGAGTCCCAAGGTTGAAGCCCACATTGGTATCAGTTTCGGGGATGAGTCCCAGGGTTGAGGCCCATACCAGTATCAGTTTCGGGAAGGAATCCCAGGGGCCGAAGCCCACAATATCAACGGTTGAAAAGAAGAATTCCAGTGGAGTGCAAAAAAAAAATCAAAACAAAAGAAAAAAAATAAGTCATTGATGGTTAGACAAATGTCTGGTGATGACATTGTTTGCTATAGGGTGAAACCTTAGAAACGATGAGTGCGAGATGTGCTCTCATCCGATATTTTGAGTAGTTGATCTCGGCTACACTCACGAGCACTTGATTACGGGATATTAGCAGTAGAAACCAGAGTAGTCGGTGAGATGACTAGTTGAAGAGATGGCGGATCAGTGAATGACCGTTTGCCTAGATGTCCATCTTGGTTTACTTATGTTACGATATGTGATATGGTTGGGAACGAAGAAAAAGTCTCTGAAAAGAAAAGAAAAAGAATAGACTACCTATAACCGATAAGCGTGAAGCTACCAATGGGCGAGTATTAGGACCAACATGAGGAGAAATGCTACCTTAAAGGGTAGGAGTGTCGAAATAAGAGAAAGAAAGAAAAGAGAAAAATAAAATGAAAAAAAGAAAAGAAAAAAAAAAGTTGAAAATGAAAAGAAAGAAAGATGAGACGAAAGAAAAGAAGAAGAAGACCATATCATGTTGAGTACGAGGAAGTAATCACAGAGTATGATCAAGACATCTAGGTTGGTTAGACACACTGATCCAATTCTCTGAGATAAAATCATCGAGTTGGTTTACTTAAGGATTAAGCTGCGAATGAATCCCAGGGTTGAGGCCCACATCGTCAAAGTTTTGGAATGATCCCAGGGTCGAGGCCCATATCGTCAGAGTTTCGGAATGAATCCGGGAATGAATCCCAGGGTCGAGGCCCACATCGTCAGAGTTTCGGAATGAATCCCAGGGTCGAGGCCCACATCATCAGAGTTTCGGAATGAATCCTAGGGTTGAGGCCACATCATCGGAGTTTCGAATGAATCCGAGAATGAATCCTAAGGTCGAGGCCCACATCGTCAGAGTTTTGGAATGAATCCCAGGGTCGAGGCCCACATCATCAGAGTTTTGGAATGAATCCGGGAATGAATCCCAAGGTCGAGGCCCACTTCATCAGAGTAAACCCCAACCTCTTTTCCCTAGTTTTATGACACACTAATTGGAAGATATTCCCCTATAATTACACAATCTCTTTTCCCTTCTCATACAAGGTAAACCCCAACCCTTTCCAATAAAAAGAAGCATAAACCCAACCTTAGCGACCCTGGCTCATTCTCACGAAAACACAAAGAATCTCTCTTAGCTCACTCATGCCCAAGCGCCCAAAGGAACTTCGCCATTGCCGTTAACAAGCCCTAAACTCCCATGACCTTCATACAAATAGCCCTCACACAGCCCCTGACTTTCACGCCTAAACTTCCTAGTAAACTCCCTAAAAATTGCCTAGTATCAGTGCATAAACTGTCCAGAAAATCAGTCCCAAACCACTAAAAAAACAGCCCAGTAAAACTACCTTGTAACCACCAAAATCTACCCAGTAAACTGCATTGCATCACCGAATATCACTACCTGAAACAGCCCCCATCCACCGCGCTAAACTGCACTCCAAATTACCTTAAACTATCGCACAAACAGCCCTACACATCAGTCCCAATCCATGCGAAAAACAACACTATAACAGCAGCCCAAACCACAAAAAACGTAGCCCCCAACACACATAAAATCGCAAAAACAATCCCCTTTACCGTGAGAACAGTGACCAGAAATACAGCAAAAATAGTAAGCAAACAGTAGCCCAAAACAGCGAGGCAACAAAGGGAATCGAAAACCAGTAAATTGGAAAAGTAGCGGAGCATTCACCCTTCCAACAATTGTGTAACGCACTTCCAAGAGACGACTTAAGAGGTTAGACCTGAGGGCACCTCTTTTATTATTCTCCTTTATTTTTTATTTTACCTTGCATGAGTATTGTTGGCTAATGCATGATATGACCTTCAGATGAATGGAATATGTGTTCTCTCTTGTGGTATATCGGATGGAAACCCGGACGTAAATTCTGTACACGAATCCGAATGGACGGTAGTGTGGTCTGTAATCGGGATACAATGCCACGTACCGCTTGAGAGACATATATATTTCTTTTCATCCAAATTTATGTTTATTCGTGTTTATTAGAAATAATATGTTTTTTATGCATGATTAATTGATTATTTCCAAGCATGATTTAGTTATTTCTTTCGCATTAGGAACTTGATTATGTCTCTTCTAAGTTTATGTTTAGATTATTATTTATTTACATTGCCATGCTTAGCGACTTAATGTATGCATGAGATTGTGTGCTTGCCGTTATTCCGATTTACTTTTATGCATGCAAACTTAGATATAGGTCGTATGCAAACTTAGACGTAGGTTGTTGTTGCGTAGACTCGGTTATATTATTACACAAATCCGTTCATTACAAGTGGCATAAGTACAGGACCATTCCGAACCCAACGGTTTGAGGTCTTCCCTTGGGAGGGGTGAGTGCGGCCTTAAATCATTTTCCCAGTTCACACTGGGTGGCGACTCCATTATTCTCCGGTTTAGTTCCCCGTGAGCTATTCCGTACTCCCGACTAGGTCACGAGCCTAGAATAGTGTCGTCAAGTTATGTGTCCTACAGGAATGACTTTGGGGACAATCGGTAAATCCCTCGAAGACCCAGGACTAGACTGTACAGTGTTCCCTTTTTGGCAGCCCGTGGTATTTGGGGCGTAACATTTTCATATGAACTAGGATATTTATGAATTTTATATCACTGGAAAGCTGAGATTGAGATCTACGACTTTTTTGTTGAACATTTTTCCAAATTAAGAGCAGGAATAGGTCAAAAATGTTATTTAAAAATTCAGATGAATAGTTATTTCGGACCCAAATGGAAAAATCTCAAACTTTCTCCATTTTTCTACACTCTTCTATATTATTCTAAATATTAATTGAGTCCTACTATATCAAAAGAGCCACTATTCATTGTTTGAGGATTTTGGAAAGAAAAAAAAAAGAGAAATGCCGTGAGAATGGGGAAGAAGAAGAAGAAGCAAAGAAGAAGATGAGCATCAATGAAGAGTTTGGAAAGTGAAGAAAACCAAGATTAAAGAGGTAAGAAATCATGACCAAATTATGAACTTTTGAGTTTTGATGAGTTAATGCATATATTGTGTTGGGAACTTCGTTGTGATGATGATAGTATGATTTTAACAATTAAAACAAGGGAAAATTTGATGAATCCTAATTTGTGAAGTTTTGGGTAAAATTTGGTAAAGTGTGTGTGATGGATTAAGAATTGAATTGTTGATGAATTTTTGGTTTAATAGATGTGAAATTGGATGTTACATGATGTTTTGTATATTGGTTTTTAGTGCGGATATGTTGATATGAAGTATAAGTGGAAGTTTTGTGCATTGGATGAGCTTAGGGAAGCAAAAACAGAATCCTGGATTTCCAGGTCGCGTCGCGACACAGAAGAGTCGAGCGTCGCGACGCGCAAGAGAAATATATGGGCACGTTTCTGGTTCATGCGCGTTGCGATGCGAGTTTAAAATATGCCCCGAATCAGTTTTAAGCCACCCTTGTTCTTTTCTAGCATGCTTGAGGCCACCTTATGGGTCTCGTATCAATTCATATGCATATCCTACATCGAGATATAAGCACGATAAACCTTATAAACAAGCTATGATGATACATCATTTAGCTTAGCTAATTTCCGAAATTCATTATTACAACTTGCATTCTAATTAAGTTTCCGGCCCTAGATTATCTACAAGAATCACAACTTTCTTCGGTAAATGATCCAGTACCAGCCAGATTCCAAAGACAGTGATTGGCCTCTCTTCTCAAATGGTTTTATTTAGTTTTTAATTCAGACTTACTTTTCTGTTTTAGGGCCTTAGCCATTTCATTATCAGTTATATTTTACTCAGCATATTTGAGAAATAGTTTAAGTTACATTTGAGAAAGAAATATTTTTTAGTACATGTTTTATGTTTTTCGAGGCATGAGGGAAAAACTCACCACAGTATGTAACTTGAGACAGTATGAAATTGATGGACAGAGGACATGTGCACATGTAGAGGATTGAGAGGATGGTGATAAATAACGCCCTCAGATCCCATAGCATGGCTAGGGGGACGGCGATACGTAACGCCCCTAGACCCTAGACCATAGTTTCAGAGCTTGTGTGGTAGCATAGATCTGCACCCCCAGTTCTAGTTTTGTGACTTGGGGGACGGCGATACGTAACGCTCCAAGACCACCAGTTTCAGAGACAGTAGTGGCATGCTTTGGGGGACGGCGATACGTAATGACCCAAAGTCATGGATTTGCACTGCTGGCTACAGTTAGGCATAAGGAGGGACGGCGATACGTAACGCCCTCATACGTCAAGGTTTTTCAGACACAGAGCAGTTCACAGTGATTAGATTTTCAGTAAATACTTTTTCAGAAAATATAACGACCGGTAGTTTGTACTACTACCTATGACCATATTATTACATACGGGACAAAGGAAATACAATCATGGGAAGACTTTGGGAACGATCGGTGAATTTCTCGAAGTCCCGAGAAGAGACTGTACCATGTGCCCCTTTTGTACTACTTATAGTATTTGTAGTATGATTTTTTCATACGATCTCTGATTTTTATGAATTTTATATCGTCAGAAAGCTTAGCCCAAGACCTACAACTTCCGCGTTAAACATTTGTCCAAATTCGGACAAGAACTAGGTCAAAAATACAAGTCAAAATCTGGATGAATAGTAATTTCGGACCAAAATGCAAAAATCTCAATTTTTCTCCAAGTTTCTACACACTTCTTCAACTTTCAAAATATCTAAGGCACCCCCACTATATAAAGCACTCACTATTCACTCATTACAAGTTTTTGGAAACAAAAAAGAGAGTGAAACCGTGAGCAAGAGAAAAGAAAAGAGAGGGAAAGAAGAAGAAATAAGAAGAAGAATGAGAAGAAAAAGAAGAACGAAGAGGAGAGAAGGAGAAGCAAAAGAGCCTTGGCATCCATTGGGGGGGCTTAGGAAATAAAGAAATCAAAGAAAAGAAAGGTAAGAAACCCAAGACCCAAATTCTAAAATATGAGATTTTGATGAATTGATGGTATGGATGTTGTAGAGGCATGATTATGTATGTATATTAGTGTTTAATTAGTTAAGAAATGAGTTATGTGGTAAGTTGTTATGTTTATAAAGTTTAAAGAATTAATTTTGATGATGGTTGAGAAATTGGATTGTAGAAAATTTTCATTATTTTGGAGGGTGATATTTGGCCTAGAAGGAGAAAGGGAGGGGCTGGATTTTTCTTATCAAGGGCTGAGTTTATGTATTTGGAAGTTATTTTTGGTGGTTAGAATTGGTGATATGCATTGGGTAATGCTTGAAGAGAAGGGGTAGAGGATATGTAGGAAAAATGGATAATTGCTTATAAACTGTTTGTGGAAATACCCCAATGACTTAAAATATTTACTTAGGTTAAAAAGAACACTTAATGGCATGTATTTAGGTGTTGTAAAATGAAAGAAATGGGTTTGGAGGGAAAGAAGTTTGTTTGGGAAAATTTTGAAGTTATAGCGATGTTTTGCCGCAAATCGATCCACCCAGATGGTACGTATTCTAGCAGCTGTAACAGGGTTTAGAGCGTCCGTTTTATGAACCGTTAATTTTTAAGTAAACTAGACACATAAGAAAATCACATACTCAAAAATCAGATTTTTTAGACTTAAAATAAAATTGCAGAAAAATTAAGAAATTGGAGTAAGAGCAGTGGCGAATTGGTCCAGTTCTCTGCTGCGTAAGGTGCGGAAAGTGCCTTATATCTTGAGTTCTAAGTGTCCAAATTGAGATCCGTAAAAAATGGCATAAAGTAGACTCATATAGGAGTATTTATAAAAAATTCAGCTCCAGAACTGATCCCCTCTATTTATGCCGAATTTTCAAATTCAGGTCACTGTCAGTGACTTTTCTGTTTTTGATGTAGGAGTTATAGACGCGTAAAATGATTTGTGTAACCACGAAACGAACCTCGTAAAACTCTATTTTAAAAGGAAATAAACAAAAATTAACTTATTTCGAAAATAGGCTTGAGATACGTCTCAGGAGTGGAAACTCCTTACTCAGCTATCTCTTACCACTTTCACATTTTTAGTCAAAATAAAAACAAAAACGCAAAATATTTTTGTAATTTTTGAAAATTTTTCAATTTTTTTTTTTGTATTTTTCTGAAAAATTTTGGACTAAAAATAAAAATAACACACAAACTAAAAACAAGGTCTGATCAACTAATTCCCTCCCCCAAACCTAAATGAGACATTGTCCCCAATGTCTTAAACAGTAGAAGAAGAGTTTAGAAGGTAGAACCTGGTTAGCTGAAATTCTACAAGAAATAAAAGATTAAGATCCAGATTAACACGACGCCTCTTACCACGATCGTCCTCGGACCAATTTATCTTTGAAAGGATATGGTCAACTTGTGGTTCATAGGCTAAGAGTTGGTCTATTAGATCAGGAGCAGTTCTGGCTGTAAAGAGGAGTTCTTTCAAAGGTTTTGACACGAACCCATTTCTCCGGGCATCATCAACAAACACACAAAGAAAATCATAAAATCCATCAACGTTAAACAGTCCAATTGGTTTCTGGTGTATGTTCAGGTTCGCCCAAGATAGTACTATAAATATTTCCTCCAATGTACCCAAGCCACCTGGCAAAGCAATAAAAGCATCAGCACGGTTAATCATTTCTACCAGTCGTTCAGACATACCTGGCACGATCAGTTCCTCTATGTTTGATGGTTCAATAAGATTTGCCTCTGCCAAGGGTTTTGGGATGATTCCCAAAACGTGACTGCCTCCCTCCTGTACAGCCTTTGAAACGATCCCCATTAGTCCAAGATTGCCTCCGCCATATATTAAGTGCATATTCCTTGCAGCTAAGACTCGACCAAATTCTTGTGATGCTTCTACATATTGTGGCTTAACACCAACACTACTACCGCAAAACACACATATGTTTTCAACTCGTCTTCTTGAAGTGGCTTCCATTTTTTTTATGTATTTCTTTCTCAACTCTGGATGCCTTCAAAAGTGCAATGACGGGCTGAATTTATAGTACCTGAAAAGGGTGAGAAAAAATAGCACAAGTATCTTCCAGAGGATGATTAGTAGCAAAATAATATCGTTAGAGTCAAAAAGGTCTGGATCCTATCGGAGAAAATAAAAGAAAACAACAAAACAAATTACAATTATTAAGAAAAGACAAAGACAAAGAGATATAATATTTACAAGAAAAGTAACGGCTTGATTGACGTCTATGCGT
>SKCR01037213.1:0-14563 GCA_019454045.1 Zanthoxylum bungeanum
AATTTAATCAATTGATGCTCAAATTGAGTTTATCCAATTTTGTCAACTTTGGCCTACACAAAAAATTGGGGAGGGGAAATTTTGTTCCAAACACAATTTCTTCAAATCAAATTGAATCAATCATTAATTCCATCTCATTTAAGCATACTATAACAAACAATTTCATCAAAACATGCCCAAATTCGTTTTTACCCAATTTTAACCCTAACTTTTTCATGCTTGTTCAAGGCTCAAGATACCATTGTTGAGTTCCTAATTAGGTCCCAAGAATCATCCAAAACAAGCATAAAATCGCATGAACACATCAAGGAATAATGGCGCGGAAACAAATACTCACAATGATTGGTTTGAGATGCAAAGAACACAAGTCTTTTTCCATTTCTCCTAGGCTCGGCAATGGCTTCCAAGTGCAGTGAGCTGTGCGGTTTTGATGGTTGAAGCACCTCCAAGATTCGGCCATAGTCATCACCATTGAAGCTCCAAGCTTCAAGCTTTTCCATGCTCACAAATTCGTTTCCCTATCACCATAATATAACCCATGTGTGTGCTAGCACTCTCATTTCTTCCTTAAATCGGTCAAACCAAAGATTTTGTGAAGAAAATGCTCAAACCGTGAGCAAGAGAGAGAGATGAGAGAGAAGGTTTCATTTTCAAAACGTAAAAAACCCTAATGTTTGGGAGAGAGAGAAAGAAATGATGTATTTGAGATGGGAGAGAGAGAGAGAAAAGTTAAATATATATCATTTTTTTATTTCTAAAAGCAAATAAATAAATATATACCAAACTTTTCAAAAAGCAAAAAGTCAAAAGTAAAACATCAATCAATGTTTTCATTCTCTTTTACCCATCACTTTTACCTATCACATCAAGTCCACTTTATTAAAGTGACAACATATCATGTCACATCACTCAAAGTGACATGTGATTTGACAATTGATGCGACTAGCGATTTGACGCTTGATGTGACTTACGTGCCGCACTCGAATTCGAAATGCGAATACGCTCGCAACCACTCTCGGGCTCGGGTTCGTTAGTCCCAAATTAACGAATTTTCCGTCGCGTCGTAATTAAATGATTACGCCTACTGAATTCACTATTCACGTCGCTAACGAATTAATTCTAAATTAATTCATTTGCCCGAATTAAAATCCAATTTCAATTCCGCGTCGAAATCCAATTTCTTATAATATATCGAATATATTATTTTATCGATTAATTCCAAATTAATCGTTCTCTCTCTTTAATTAATATTTTATCCCAGATAAAATATCTCCGCAATTAATCCCAGATTAATTTTCTCTCTCTAGAAATTATCTTCTCTCTACTAATTAATCCCAGATTAATAAAGTGCGAGTCATACATCATCGGTGAATCTTTGGGAAGCGACCCATGAGATCTCCGGATATGTTGGCAGCAAATACGGTCGTCGGACTATCCGAACACGTAAGTAACTCGTACTACGTTTATACCGATTTACAAGACAAGGTTGGCTTCTAGCAAAGCGCCATGCCTACCCAATTCTCCAGAAATATTCTTACAGGAATATATAGATCTGTATCAAGCGTAGTATACCGTAGTATGTGTATATCGGCCCAGTATCGGATAGTCACGTGCTAGGGCTGGGGCTGGATAAGTGTCTGCCCCGTCCGAAGCACATGTCGGATGTTGGTAACTAGTCTCTATAATCAGATATTCATGACCTGGTCATAATATCATGATTGGATGCGCATCACTCAAGAGCACTAGTACCGTATCCTGCGTGACATCATCTCCACTATGACAGAAGTGATACTTTCGTCTTGACATCACACCCAATACACTACGACCTCTCTGATAAACCCAGAAGTGGTGTACGCAGAACCGGTTAAAGCCCTGTACCACCAAGACCAAAGTCTACCGATTATCGTAAGTATTAGCGGTGCAAGTCTCAGGTTAAGACCAAATACACCTACCCTGATGTCGGACTCCCATAGACACATAGTCATAATACCAATGGGATTCCGATGGGTCTATCCAGAGCGAAGCTGTTTCCCGTACCATCGGTGAAACACAACCTCCTATCGCACTTGCATAAGTATCCAATACTTAAATATATGAGAACTATGCCGTTGTGCCCTCACAACGCGCACAAGTGCAATACTAGTCTATTCCATATTATCGATGTCCTGTCTCGATAATACTACGACTAGGGATATTTAATGATTTATCCTACGTGGACTGATACTGTCTCATATCATTCTCCGTCCAGGAACAAATCATAGGGACCTCTCATCATTTATATATCTAAGGTGATCTAATCACAAATGATAAGAGTGCAATCTCCTTTGTCACATAGTTAATTTGTACAACAACACCATGATCTATACAAATAGTGACGCTATGGGTCATATTATCCAATAGATTTATCCATTAATAAAGATTCAATAGCAAGTAAATCGTATTTACCTGTAGCCTTCCTCTCTTTCAGCTCAACAAATTATTTAGGAGAGTTCCTTTTCCAATGCTCATCCTTGTTGCAATAGAAACACTTTCCCTTGGACTTTGCATCCTTAGAGCCTTTCTTATTCTTCTTATTCATAGGTTTTGCCTTAGCCTTCCTAGTGCCTTTCTTCTCGTTCTTGGAAGATTTAGAAGATTTGGCAATATTTGCCTCTCCACTAGGCTTACGAGGATCCACCAACATGGACTCGTAATGGGTGAGCTCATTTAGCAGCCGAGTCAAAGTAAAAGACAACTTGTTCACAACATAGTTGCTTTTAGACTGCATGAAACTCTTCGAAAGAGTTTCCATGTTCATGGTCACTTGGCTCTGTTTGTCAATACGAGCTCCATAGGTTTCAATCATATTGTGGTAGGTCATCATCCTTAAGACATGCTCTCAGACTGATGTCATTTCCATCATCTTAGTGGTCATTTTTGAGACCAATGACTCATGACACTGCCGCTCCGAAGGCTGCCCGAACATGTGTTAGACAATTATGACCCATAACGTCACTATTTGTAAAAGACATTGTGGTTTTTGTACAAATTAACTATGTGACAATAGAAATTGCCTTTTATCATTTTGTAATATATTTACTTGGAAATATAAATGGTAAAAGTCCTTATGATTAGTTCCGGATTGATAAGATATGAGACAGTATCAATTCATAACGGTTTAATCATTAAATATCCCTAGTCGTAGTATTATCGAGACTGGACATCGATAATGCGGAATAGACTAGTATTGCTATTGTGCGTGTTATGGAAGCGTAACAACATAGTTCTCATATATTTAAGTATTGGATACTTATGCAAGTGTGATAGGAGGTTGTGTTTACCGATGGTATGGAAACAGCTTCGCTCTGGATAGACCCCGCAGAATCCCATTGGTAGTATGACTATGTGTCTATGGGAATCTGCATCAGGGTAGGTGTATTTGGTCTTAACCTGAGACTTAAATCGCTAGTACTTGCGACAATCAATATGCTTTGGTTTTTGTCGTCCAGGACTTTAACAGGTTCTGCGTACGCCTCTTCTGGGTTTATTGAGAATCGTAGTGTATTGGGTGTGATGTCAAGATGGAAGTATCATTTCAGTCATATGGAGATGATGATCACGCAGGGATACATAACTGGTACTCTAAATGGTTGCAACCATCGGGATAATATGACTTCGTCATGATTATCTGATTAAAGAGACTAGTTGCTTGTAATCCGATATATGCTTTGTATGTGGCAGACACTATTCCAGCCCCAAGCCTTGCATGTGACATCCGATACTGGATCGCAATACGCAATAATATGTATACTACGCCTGACATAGATTATATATTCCATTAAGAATATTTCTGGAGAATTGGGTAGGCACGGTGCTTTGCTAGAAGCCAACCATGTATCGTAAATCGGTAAAAACATAGTACGAGGTACGTACGTGTTCGGATAGTCCGACGACCGGATTTACTGCAAACATATCCAGGGATCTCATGGGTCGATTCCCGAAGATTCACCGATGATGAATGATTCAAACTTAATTAATCTGGGATTAATTACGAAGAGATTTTATATGGGATAAAATAATATTTGAAGAGAGAGAATGATTAATTTAGAATTAATCGTTAAAGTAATATATTCGATATATTAAACGAAATTAGATTTCGACACGGAATTAAAATTAGATTTTAATTCGGGCTAACGAATTAATTTAGAATTAATTCACTAGCGACGTGAATAGTAATTTTGCTTGGCATTATTATTTAATTAAATTTGATTTAATTACGTCGTAACGGAAAATTCTTTAATTTAGAATTAACGAACCCGAGCCCGGAATGTGTTTGCGAGGCCACTCCAATTTTGAATCAAGTGCGGCCACAAGTCACATCGCATGTCACTTTAGTGATGGATGTCAAGTCACCTTTTGGTGAATGACAACCAGTCACTATTCATGATGGTGGTTGTTGAGGGCATTTAATGTCATTTTTCCTCCCTTTTGCATTTTGATTTTTGGAAAAGCTATTATCAAATGTTGTGAAGGATTTTTGCATAAGTGTTTTTGAAAAACAAATTACAAAAATTAGAAACTCTCTCTCTCTCTCTCAAGGCCAAAAACCGTGAGCCTCCATTGAAAAAAAAGGAAATTGTTTTCTTTCTTCACTTGCTAGCACACTTCAAGAATCATTCAAGGTGTTAGGGAAACCCACCTTTGAGCTTGGAATCAACACAAAGCTTGGAGCTTGGATTCAACTTTCAAAGGGACACCTTGGCCGAAAACTTCAAGGAGAAATTTTTGATATCAACACATCCAACAACCGTTCAAAGTGAGTATGATTCCGCCATATCTCCTTTTATATTCACATGTTTTTATGCTTAAATATGATCTTGGGAATGCCTTAGAAACCAACAATGGTATCATGGAGCCGAATTTAAGCATGAAAAAGATTAGGGTAAAATTTGGGTAAATTGGATTTGAGCATGATTTAACCAAATTGTTTGTTCGAGCATGCTTATATATGGATAACTTGGAGTTATATATGATCAATTTCATGAAAAATTAATTGGATCAATTTTTGCCCAAAATATTGGCTTGGCCGAATGCATAGTAGCCCTAAATGTCATGGTATTTTTTGTTTTTTGATCATTGGATGAGTTGAAAGACATGGTTATATTGATTTAAGATTCAATCGGATTGAAAACGGAATCGAATGTAAAAACCCCAAAAATGCCGTGAGCTATGGAGCATGAAATGAGATGATTTTTTGTTTCAAAATGTTGGACATTAGTTGAACAAATTAATACATGATTAATTGATTACATTAGTATTTTGGAAATATTAATTTAGATAATTAATTGATGTAATATACTTTAATTAATTGAATTTTGAAATTTGGAAAATTAAAATTTAATTAGTTGGGCTTGATTTAGAATTGGGCTTATAATGTTTTATTTGGGCCTAGTGGGCTTGGTTGGGCCAAGTTGGTTTAGGTCAATTGGATTGGATCCAAATTGGGCCCAAACCATTCCATTAAGTCCAAATATAACTAATGGTCCTTTTTATGTTTAATAGGGCCTAATGGGCCTAAATTGGTTTCTTGGCAAATATGGGTGATTCCTTAATTGGGCTTTGGTATTTGGGTTTGACCCATATTGACCAAAGTCCATGCCTTAAGAAATTAATTGAAAGCCCATTGGACTTTAATTAAACTACATTGGATGTAATTGGGCTTTGAGACCTATTTAGATTAGATTTGGAATCTAAGTCTTAAATGCACATTAAAAAGTGTAGTTATTTAATTTGGAATTAAATATGGAATTAGTATTGAATACGAATTAAATTATATTTAAATTGTAGTTCAATATAATTCAAGGATTCGTACTTTGAGTACTTATTCTTAAACGAGTTGGACTCGCGCAAAATCAAATCGTTGTTTGAACATTGGATGATCACTTTATTCAAGATTAATTAATTGGATTAGATTGATTGAATAACATGATTTGTGTGAATACATGGATGTGTTGAATGAATAATGTATATCAGATGGATATTAAGAGGGAAAGGGTAATTTGGGAAATTGTTGTCAATTTAGAATTTATTAATTGGACCTGTGTGTCCAGCCTTATCTCTCTTGATTCTTTGTATTTCTCTTCTCACCTAATTCCCCTCAATGTTAATGAGTTTCTTTAATTGTATTATGTAATGGGTAGAAGTAAGAATAGTGCTAGCCGGGGAGAGGAAGAGAGTGATTTGTTCTAGGAATAATCTGTGAGATATCCATCCGCATATCGTTATTAATTTACTTTCACGCCTTATTATGCTTTTAGAATGCATGCTTAAGGGTGTATGATGAGACCTAACAAAGATAATAAATTGGTTGCCAATTTACGCAAAAAACCCTCAACAAATATTAAGCGTTTTTCCTTCCATTGAGTGATTCTTACTCAAGATCCAAGATTGGCACTGGTTTGTTGGCCAAAGTCAAGACCTTTGTCCATCGCGGATGTGTTCGAATCATGAAGGCTTTGTTATATATCGTATGTCTTGTCCAAGTTGTGATTTGTTGGCCAAAGTCAAGATCACTTCTTGTCTATCGACATCGATTACGAAGCTTTCCAAAGACAATGGGTTCCGCTTAACTGGAATCATTAAGCTTGTTGTGCCAAAGCCAAGGCTTAGTTGATTCAGAGGAGAAAGGTTAGGAAAATATATTGGATATATTGGCATATATATTGTATATATGTTTCAGACTTGGATGTCCACCTACCGGATCTAGGAATTGGATAAGATCCAATTGATCTTAAAGATCTACCTAGTTAATATCATACAGCTTGTTGGCCAAAGTCAAGGTTGTTGTGTTATTTAACGGAATCCTAGCCCAATAGGAAACTAGGTTTCCCGAGTACTCAACAGAGGGTTAGAGGCTCGCCGAAAAATAGTGGGAGGCTAGTATTGAAATTGCAATTTCATTCAAATACTTAGCTTTACGCGCTTTCAAATTATTTCGTCAATTATTTTATTAGTTGGACTAATATATTATTATTTTTCTTGTAACAGTTGGATTGTACCCATACATCGATAATCGAATAGTTGGACTATTGCGGTTAAGATGATAAGAAAGTTAAGTATTAGAGATATTTTCATGGGCAACGTCTTTAATGGCACAAACTTTCAGGACTGGGATATGAATCTCAGAATTGTTCTCGGATCCGAGAAGTTACTCTACACTATAGAGCGACCTATTGGGCCTAAGCCCCGACCTGACCAGTTGCTTGAGCTAGAGCTTTGGAAGACTTATAGCGATGATAATGTGACTGCTCAATCGGTAATGCTTGCCGCTATGACTCCGCAATTCCGTCGTCAAAATAAGGGATTGGATTCCTATGAGATGATGGCGAAGTTGCACGATCTTCACCGATCTAACCTTAGATCACAAAAATATGAGTTACAGAGGAAGCTCTTTTGCGCTCGCATGTCAGAGGGTACGTCTGTTGAGCACCATGTGTCACAGATTGTTTGACATTGAGCAGCTCGGACAGATGGGCATAGTCTTCAAGGATGAGACTTCAGTAGATTTGATCCTACAGTCTCTCCCTGACACTTGGAGTGGGTTCATCATGAACTACAACATGTTGAACCAAGACCAAACTCTTGGAGAGTTGATGTCCACTCTGCGTGAGGCAGAAAAATGAGCTCCTTAAGGGAAAGAAGCGCGAGGCGCACTTTGCTTCAACATCTCAGACTCCAAGGGCTTGGCCTAAGGCGACTGAAGGTGTTAAAAAGAAGAAGCATAAGAAAAAGGGCAATGCCAAATCGTCAAAGGGTTCTGGGAAACCTAAGGAAAAATCCAAAGATGTATGTCTGCAGTGCGGGAAGCGGGGTCTCTGGAAGCGTGACTATCGCGAGTACAAGGCACATATGAAGGAAATCAAAGCGGGCAAGGCACCGACTGCAGGTATGTTAGTTATAGAAATAAACATGTCTACTACTAGTTTTAAAAATTGGATTTTTGATTATGGTTGTGGAACTCATATATGTACTGATGTGCAGGATCTGCAGATTAGCAGGAGACTGGCCTCAGGAGAGATTGACCTCCGCGTTGGAATTGAGACACAGGTCACTGTTTTGGCCGTTGGCACTTTTGTTTTGGAACTCCCATCGGGGCATGTACTTAAACTTACAGACTGTTATTATGTACCTAGTTTGACTAGGAATATTATTTCAGTATCTATGTTAGCCCAATATGGGTCTACTTTTGTATTTCGAAACAATTGGTGTTTTATGTATAAAAATGATATGGAAATTTGCATTGCTGATGTAAATAATGGTCTATATATTTTGAATATGAATCAATCTCAAACATATAATGTAACAAACAACAGGCTTAAATTAAGTAACAAAGATGAAACTTATATGTGGCATTGTCGTCTGGGACACATAAACAAGACATGTATATCCACACTTTCGAAAAGTGGGTACTTGGACGGATTTGATCAAATTCATATGATGTATGCGAATCTTGTTTATTAGGCAAGATGCCTAAATCACCTTTTAGCGGTAAAGGTGCACGTGCCACGAAACTGTTAGCCCTTGTTCATAGTGACATTTGTGGGCCCATGTCTAGCCAGGCTAGAGGTGGATATGAATACTTCATAACCATTACGGATGATGCATCGCATTATGATTATATGTATCTTATGAGACACAAGTCGGAAACCTTTGAGAAATTCAAAGAGTTTCGACACGAAGTAGAAAAACAGACCGGCAAAAATATTAAGACATTATGGTCAGACCGTGGTGGCAAATACTTGAGCAATGAGTTTCTTGAGTACTTGAAAGAATATGGTATTCTTTCACAGTGGACTCCTCCCGGAACATCGCAATTAAACGGTGTGTCCGAACGAAGAAACTAAACTTTGTTAGACATGGTGAGGTCTATGATGAGTCGCACAGAGCTACCTATTTCCTTCTGGGGATATGCATTGAACACTGCAATACTTATTTTGAATAAGGTTCCGTCAAAGTCTGTTCAACAGACTCCGTATGAAATATGAACAGGAAAGAAACCGGGTTTCTCATTCCTGAAGATTTGAGGTTGTTGGGCATACGTCAAACGTTTGGAAGGTACCAAACTAGAACCCAAATCGGATAAATGCCTATTTATAGGATATCCTATGGAAACCAAAGGATATTACTTCTATCACCCACAAGAGAACAAAGTATTTGTTGCTCTACATGCGGTTGTCCTTGATAAGGAATTCCTAAATGCAGTGATAAGTGGGAGGAAAGTAGAACTCGATGAAAATCGGAGTGATACTGTTCCTGGCACACAATCCTTAACGGAACATGAACAGTCCATCAGGGATGAGACTGTACAATAATCTTCGAATACATAAAGACCGCGTAGGTCGGAGAGAGTCAGAAAATAAACTGAGAGGTATGGGTTTCTTATCTCACCTCATGTGGATATTAATCTTATTGAGGAAGACGAGCTGGCTACGTATTAGGAAGCGATTCAAGGTATCGACTCCGATTTATGGCAAGATGCCATGAATTTCGAAATGGATTACATGTACACCAACCAAGTTTGGACACTGGTTGATGCACCTGAAGGTGTAAAGCCTATTGGTTACAAATGGGTCATCAAGAAGAAGACTGACATGGATGGCAACATACAAACGTACAAAGCTAGGCTTGTAGCGAAAGGGTATCGTCAACGACATGGTGTCGATTACGATGAAACTTTTTCACCCGTTACCATGATTAAATTCATTAGGATAATGCTTGCTATTGCTGCATATTTCGATTACGAGATATGGTAAATGGACGTCAAAACCCTTTCCTTAACGGAAACCTTTTGGAGGATGTTTAATATGCAACAGCCTGATGGTTTTGTCGTACCTAGACCTGCAAACAAGGTTTGTAAGTTAAATCAATCCATTTATGGATTGAAGCAAGCATCGCGTTCTTGGAACCAACGTTTTGATGAGATCATAAAAGAATATGATTTCGTTCAAAACGAGGGGATCCTTGTGTATATAAGAAGGTTAGTGGGAGTGCACTGACATTCATTATCCTTTACGTTGATGACGTATTGCTTATTGGCAATGACATTCCCATGTTAACATCGGTGAAAACTTGGCTTTCATTAAAATTCTCCATAAAGGATCTGGGAGAAGCAGCCTTTATTCTTGGAATAAAAATCTACCGGGATAGATCTAGAAAGCTGTTTGGACTCTCCCATAGCACGTACATTGACAAAGTGTTGAAGAGATTCAACATGGATCAGTCCAAGAGGGGACTGTTGCTAGTGTCACATGGCGTCACTCTATCTAAGGACATGTGTCAAAAAACTCAAGATGAGAGAGACAACATGAGTTGGACTCCGTTCGCCTCGGCAGTCGAATTGATCATGTATGTCATGATATGTACGCGACCTGATGTCTCGTATGCTTTGAGCATGTGTAGTCCCTATCAGGCCGATCCAGGTGATGGTCAGTGGATGGCGGTTAATCTATAGAGATGGAGAACTTGAAGTAACTGGGTATACCAACGCAAGTTTCCAAACCGATAAAGACGACTGCAAGTCGCAATTCAGGTACATATTTTGTTTGAATAACGGAGCAGTAAGCTGAAAATCTTCCAAGCAAGAGACTGTTGCCGATTCAAAGTATATTGCTGCAGCTGAAGCAGCAAAAGAGGCAGTTTGGATCCGTAAATTCCTAATTGGATTAGGAGTAGTTCTGTTAGCAGCTGAGCCCGTTCCATTGTATTGTGACAATAATGAGGCTATAGCACAAGCTAAGGAACCGTGGTCTCATCAACGATCCAAGCATGTTCTTCGATGTTTCCATCTGATTCATGAGATCATACATCGTGGCGATGTGAAGATCGAGATGGTTGCATCAGAGGACAACTTTGCAGATCCGCTGACGAAAGCTATTCCTCAGCAAAAGTTTGAGCGACATGTACATAGTTCAGGTATTAGATGCTTGAGTGACTGGCTATAGGCCAAGTGGGAGATTGTTAGACAATTATGACCCATAGCGTCACTATTTGTAAAATACATTGTGGTTTTTGTACAAATTAACTATGTGACAATGGAAATTTCCTTTTATCATTTTGTAATATATTTACTTGGAAATATAAATGGTAAAAGTCCTTATGATTAGTTCCGAATTGATAAGATATGAGACAATATCAATCCATAACGGTTTAATCATTAAATATCCCTAGTCGTAGTATTATCGAGACTGGACATCGATAATGCGGAATAGACTAGTATTGCACTTGTGCGTGTTATGGAATCGTAACAACATAGTTCTCATATATTTAAGTATTGGATACTTATGCAAGTGTGATAGGAGATTGTGTTTACCGATGGTACGGAAACAGCTTCGCTCTGGATAGACCCCGCGGAATCACATTGTTAGTATGACTATGTGTCTATGGGAATCCGCATCAGGGTAGGTGTATTTGGTCTTAACCTGAGACTTACATCGCTAATACTTGCGACAATCAATACGCTTTGGTTTTGGTCATCCAAGACTTTAACAGGTTCTGTGTACGCCTCTTCTGGGTTTATTGAGAATCGTAGTGTATTGGCTGTGATGTCAAGATGGAAGTATCACTTCAGTTATAAGGAGATGATGATCACGCATGGATACAGAACTGGTACTCTAAATGGTTGCAACCATCGGGATAATATGACTTGGTCATGATTATCCGATTAAAGAGACTAGTTGCTTGTAATACGATATATGCTTCGTACGGGGCATACACTATTCCAGCCCTAAGCCTTGCATGTGACATCTGATACTGGATCGCAATACGTAATACTATGTATACTACGCCTGACATAGATTATATATCCCATTAAGAATATTTATGCAGAATTGGGTAGGCACGGTGCTTTGCTAGAAGCCAACCATGTCTCGTAAATCACTAAAAATATAGTACGAGGTACGAACGTGTTCAAATAGTCCGATGACCGGATTTACATCCAACATATCTAGGGATCTCATGGGTCGCTTCCCGAAGATTCACCGATGATGAATGATTCGAACTCAAATAATCTGGGATTAATTACGGAGAGATTTTATCTTGGATAAACTACTATTTGAAGAGAGAGAACGATTAATTTAGAATTAATCGTTAAAGTAATATATTGAATATATTAAACGAAATTAGATTTCGACGCGGAATTAAAATTGGATTTTAATTCGGGCTAACGAATTAATTTAGAATTAATTCACTAGTGACGTGAATAGTAATTTTGCTTGGCATTATTATTTAATTAAATTTGATTTAATTACGTCGCAACGGAAAATTTGTTAATTCGGAATTAACAAACCCGAGCCAGGGATGTGTTTGTGAGGCCACTCTAATTTTTAATCAAATGCAGCCACACGTCACATCGCTCGTCACATCGCATGGCACTTTAGTGATGGATGTCAAGTCACCTTTTGGTGAATGACAACCAGTCATTATTCATGATGGTGGTTGTTGAGGGCATTGAATGCCATTTTCCCTCCCTTTTGCATTTTGCTTTTTGGAAAAGCTATTACCAAATGTTGTAAAGGATTTTGGCATACGTTTTTTGGAAAAAAAATACAAAAATTAGAAACTCTCTCTCTCTCTCAAGGCCAAAAACTGTGAGCCTCCATTGAAGAACAAGGAAAATTGTTTTCTTTCTTTACTTGCTAGCACACTTCAAGAATCATTCAAAGTGTTAGGGAAACCCACCTTTGAGCTTGGAATCAAGACAAAGCTTGGAGCTTGGATTCAACTTTCGAAGGGACACCTTGGTCGAAAACTTCAAGGAGAAATTTTTGATATCAACACATCTCACAACCATTCAAAGTGAGTATGATCCATATCTCCTTTTATATTCACATGTTTTTATGCTTAAATATGATCTTGGGAATGCCTTAGAAACCAACAACATGCCTTGTAATGAATCAATCATCAAAGATATTGTAGCCATAGGTTCATGCTTTGTAACAATAACCTCGGACATCCCTGCTAGCAAGTAGCATCATGCATTCTCATTAGCCGCGACCCATTTCTGGTAGGCATCACACACAGTTTGGCCAAAGTTTCTAGTTGGCTCGGGATGACACTCCTCCTTCAGGAAAAATTTACAGTCTTCACATACCTAAATGGTATTCATGTTACTTTTCAATTTTAAATAATTTTCTCCACTTAATTTGTCGTTAGAGAGAATAGCGATTATTGGGGAAACCATGGTTGAAAACAAATAAAATAAACATGCATTTAAAATACATTCATCGTATATTAAAATTATCAAACATTTAGGCATAAAATTAAACATGATGCATAAACCATGTAAAATGAATTAGAAATCTAAGAGAATTACTATGCCACAGAAATCTATCATCCCATAAATAAGTGCCACCGTAGGGTAGGTCAAGTACTTGCACGATAGGTCGAGATAATCTCTATTGATTAATATGTATGGAATAACTCTTATTCCTATATTAACTAACCACCGTTTAATTTGATCAAGGAATTTAGATTAACATTTAATCATTCTTTCATGAGTGTAACTCGTTGTTTCAGAACCCTTGGACTTAACTAGTGAAGTGCCGCGGTGGGGTAGGTCAGTTCACCAGATATATCTAGAGTCCCTGTCCTCTCAGAACCGAAACTTGAATTGACCCAAAATGGACACCATCTGCAGAAGGACGAAAACAAAGCTGTCTCGAGGCGCATTTTGAATCTCACATTTTCGGACTAACAACGGAGATCGCGGGATATATTATCGTACATCCATCTCCCACTCATTATTTTAATTTTAAGGTTTCAACATTAAAATATCTAATATTTTAATTCACTAGTGTCTATAAATTTATGTGCGACTAAAGCATAATTTCCCTTTACACTAGTGCACTATTAGTGATCTTACCAATTTAACTCTAAAAATTTTAACTCACTAATATCTATTAGTCTCTACTAATTATTTTACTGAATTAAACTAATTTAATTAAGTTAGGTTTAGTGACCTAATATATTTTAACTCATAAAATATTAGAACACTAACAAGTTTAAAAAATTAAAATTCTAAAGTGGACAAAGTTTTAATTAAACCATTTAATTAATCTAAGAGCGTTATAAATTCCAATAGTACGTGTAGTTGTATCACGAGTGTAGACCACATTACCATCCATTCAGAATCGGCTGTGGAATTTGCATCCAAGTTTTCATCATATATACTAATGGAATTCATGATGCACTTATTAAGCCCAAAATTTTTAAACCATAAAACCAATTAATCTAATTAATTCATTTTCAACGCATATCATATTCAAATTTAACCATTTTAAATTACATAAAATCATATTTTATGTCTATAATTCATGCATCCAAAACATGCTATGGCATGTGAAAATGCATGAGTGGGGAAACCAAAGCTGTATGACATGTTATTCAAATATTTTGAATTTAAACATATAAATAACTTAAAATTAATTTTTTATTGACCAAACCCTTATTTTTCCTATACTAATCTAATTAGTACATAAAAATCCTAAGGCATCCTTGGTCTTCAACTCTTTACTCTATGGATTGTCCA
>SKCR01037214.1:0-14501 GCA_019454045.1 Zanthoxylum bungeanum
CATTACGGTTTCACCGTGGCGGAATAATACTATAGCCGATCTGTTTGTCTACTTCGTGTCGAAACTCTAAAGTTTCCGATCTGTGTTCTTCAAAATAAACACATAACCACAACGTGATGTCACATCCGTTAAGGTCACGAAATATTCATGTTCACATCTAGCCTAGCTAGATATGGGCCCACTTACTTCACCATGAATAGGGCTAACAGATCGGTGGCCCTTTTACTATTACCAAGTAAATAGTATTTTAGGTATTTTACCTAATAAACTAGATTCGCAGACCTTATTTGAATAGTCAAATCAGTCCTAGTACCCACTCTACAAAAGGTGTGGATATACGAGTCTTGTTTAATAAACTAGATTCGTAGACCTTATTTGAACAGTCAAATCAGTCCTAGTACCCACTCTTCAAAAGTGTGGATATACGAGTCTTGTTTAATTGTGTCCCAGACAACAATGCCACAATTAAGTCTCTATTGATCAAATCAATTTGAGCTATTTATTTGTCATTTTATATGTTTGAGATTTTATTTATATTCAAAATATAAATTATCTAATGTATTTATCTCAGTATCATCTTTATATAATGAAACACTTTAGTGTTCTAGATATAAAGGTATTATCCACATCGGATTAAAAACTGATATAGAGATAATGTCTCTAGTCAAACTAGTTACATTATAACATATCCTAATTTAAGTACATACCCAAAGGGCAGTTCCTAAACTTAGGTATCTACTACGGTCGAAACAGCGACTTTCGTCCCGTTTCCAATTCGCAGAGAAATCTCGGCTTGAAGCCAGTATCCAGCTCACAGCGGATTCTGAACGTCATACATATATTTATGTACCACACTAAGTATTTAAAATTCCATTTCAATACTAGCAGTGAACATAACTCTGACAAATATTTTTAAAGTTAGAGCCTCGCCCTTTCTTTAATTCCTTCGTGTCTTCCATATCCAAATGGTAGTCACTTTGAGATATGTCAATTATCCTTTTCAATATTTCACAACCTTTGGCCACGCCTTGGGTTTCGGAATATCGAAACGATGTGCACCTTGTGCTACATGCCCTAATTGCAAACTTTGACTTTTCTCCACTAGAATAGTCAATTAATTCTCCAAGAATTATTAATTGCAACTTTAATACTTTTAAATCTAAAGATAGATTTATTGTAAGTATATTAATTAAGCACTAAAGTCATCATCACATAAATCTTCCAAAGACTTTATGCTCTACTATTTGCTTAATTATTGGCTTAGTCATAATAAGTTTTTTATCAAATAAATTAACCTATTATTAATTCCCATTGAAAATTAAATCATTTAAAACATTTAATCAAAGGATTATATATTTTAATATTCAACCTTTCAATTCTTTCTTGATTTCAATAGTCCAACTATTTAATCAATTTTAATAAGGTACTATTTATTATAATGATTACAATAATCCAATTATTTAATCAACTATAATTTTAATATTGATTACTATAATCTCATTATAAAATCAACTATCATTTAATTCAATTATATTAATTACTATAATCCAATTACAAAATCAACTATATATTGAATGAGTTTGTATATAGTCCAACTATATATATTTTTAAAACAACATAAAATATTAGTCCGACTAATACTTTTGATTAATATGACGAGTAAAATATAAATGAGCGTGTTTAGCGAGTATTCGAACGAATGTTGCAAATTCAATACTTGCCTCCCACTATTTTTCGTCGAGCCTCTAACCCTCTGTGGAGTACTCGGGAAACCGTGTTTCCTAGTGGGCTAGGATCCTATTAAATAACACACAACCCTGACTTTGGTCAATAAAAAGCTGTATGCTATTTAACTAGGTAGATCTCACAGATCAATTGGATCTCATCCAATTCCTAGATCCGGTTAGGTGGACATCCAAGTCCGAAACATATGAATAATGTCAATGTATCCATTACATTTTCCTAACCATATCCTCTGAATCATTTAGGCCTTGGCTTTGGCCAAACACAAACCTAATGATTCCAGTTAAGCGGGACCCATTGACGAGGATAGTTTCGTAATCAATGTCATCGGACAAAAAGTGATCTGACTTTGGTCAATAAAAATCACGATTTGGACAAGACACCGATATGCAACAAAACTTTCATGATTCAAGTACATCCTTGATTGACAAAGGTCTTGACTTTGGTCAAAAACAAACCAATGCCAACTTCGGATCTTGAACAAGAATCATTCAATGGAAGGATATTTGCTTAATATAAAATGAGGGATTTTCGCGTGCAAATGGCTACCAATTTAATTATCTTTGTTAAGGTCTCATCATCATACACCCTTAAACATGCATTCTAAATACATAATAAAGCGGTATGAAAATAAATAATAATGATATGCGGATGGATACTTAACACATTGATCCTAGATCAAATCTCTCCCTTTCTCACTCAAGCTAGCACTTGTACTACTTCTACCCGTTACACTACACTTCTAAAGAAACCTCATATATATAGAGGGGAATAGGTGAGAAGAGAATACAAAGAGAAAGAAGGTGATAAGGCTGGACACGCAGGTCCAATTTAATAAATCGAATTTATTACAACAATTTCTAAAATTGCCCACCCGACTAATATCCATCCGATATACATTATTCATTCAACACAACCACGTATTCACACACATAAGCATGTTATCAATCAATCTAATCAAATTAATTAATCTGATAATTAAGTGATCATCCAATGTTCAAATAACGATTTGATTTTGTTCGAGTCAAACTCGTTTTTGCGAATAAGTACTCAAAGTACGAATTCATGAATTAAATTAAACTACATCATTAAATCTAATTTAACATGTATTTAATACTAATTCACTATTCAATTCAAAATTAAATATTACACTTTTATTTAATAAACCTTTTACGATTTAAATTCCAAATCTAATCGTACCGCGTCTCAAAGACCGATTAACGTCCAACGTCAATTCAATTAAAGTCCAATGGGCTTTTTGATTGATTTCTTAAGGCGTGGACTTTTGGTCCACTCGGGTCAAACCGATAACCAAAGTCCAATCCGGGATTTACCCCATAAGCCCATAAATCAATCTTGGCCCATTAGGCCCAATTGAACATAAAAGGTTCATTAGCCGCAATTGGGCTTTATGGTTAAGGTTTTGGGCCCAATTGGATCCAATCCACTTGGCCTAAACCAAACTTGATAAATCAAGCCCAAAAGGCCAATTACAACAATTCAAGCCCAAATCCATTAAGCCTAAATATTAATTAACACTAATCCAATTACGCAATTTAATTACCTAAAGGCATTACGATGATTAATAACCTAAATTGATATTTCCAAAACCTAAATGACCAAATTAGTCCAATTAATCATGCTTAATATATTATTACATGTCAAACACACAAATTGAAAATCAAACCCATTTACATGCTTCTAAGTCTCGGCCAAGGAAGGTTATTTTGTCCGATTTGAATTCAATCCGATTAATTACACAATCGACAACGTATTAACTTCCCGAATGATTTCATACACATCCAATGTTCAAAATCAAAACATACAACCAAGACATTCAAGGGCATATCACATTCGGCCAACACATAGATTTTAGGGTTATGTTCATTCAAAATCTAATCCAATTCGATTCAAATTAACATCATCCTACATGATTTTAACTCATCCAATGAATCAAAATCAAAAAATTCCAAGGATTCAAAATCCATTAAACATTCGGCCAAGGCAATAAGTTTGGGGAAAATAATTCCAAATCATTTTTCATCAAATTAGTCCAACCAAAATGAATTTAAACATGTTATAAACATACTCAAACAAGCAATTTATTCAAATCATGCTCAAATCACATTTACCCAAATTTTAAACCCTACAAATTTCATGCTTGCAACATTAGCTCATGATGCCATTGTTGGTTTATTCTAAGGTCCCAAGATCAAATCAAGACATGAAATTATGTGTGAACACATCAACGGAGGTAGCGGAATACTCACATTGATCGGTAGAGTCGATTTGAAGACAAATGAACCCAAAAACGCACTGCCATGTAAGCCTACTGCATGCAGTCCACTGCCTACAAAAACAGAAAATTAAGTGAAGAAACGGAGCTCCTAGCTTCGTCGGATGGATCCCGTCTCATGGTCGAACCTCCCTACCACCTTCGCAAGACTTGTAAGTGTGCTAGCACTTGATTTCTCACCATGAAAACCACTCTTGCTTCCCTTTAGCTCACGCCCAAACTAGTTCCAAACCAGTGAACACTTTGCTCAAATGGGCGTGAGAGAGGAGAGAAAATTTGAGAGAGAAGAAGTTTGTGTTATGTTAATTAAAATGATTTACCAAAATCAATTTATATTTATGCCATAATTTATTAAATTAATAATAAATTTATGACACAACACATGCAATGGCTTAGAGTGTCAAACACTCAAACTCCATGCAATGACATTGAGTGCAATGTACACAATCTACATGCAAAGCATTAGAATGACATGTGTCATGTGGGCCCCACACGTTTCCAAATGAAAGTGGGCCCACGTGCACTCACGCGTTCGGGTTCGATATTTCCGAAATACCGAGCTAACGTCGCGACGTTAATTCAATCGAATTTAAATAAATAATTGCGCCTGGTGACGTAATTATTATTTACGTCGCTAACGAATTAATTCTAAATTAACTCGTTTGCCCGAATTAAAATCTGATTTTAATTCCGCGTCGAAATCTAATATCGTCTAATATATCGAATATATTAATACATCGATTAATTCCGAATTAATCGTTCTCTCTCTTTAGACGACATTTTATCCCGGATAAAATATCTCCGTTATTAATCCTAGATTAATTTTCTCTCTCTTCTATATAATCCCAGATTATTCAAGAGTGCGAGTTGTGCGTCATCGGTGGATTATCGGGAAGCGACCCATGAGATCCCCGGATAAGTTGGCAGTAAATACGGTCGTCGGAGTATCCGAATCACGTACGTACCAAGTACTACGTTCTACCGATTTACGAGACAAGGTCGACTCCTAGCAAAGCACCAAGTCTTCCCAAGTTCTCCGGACATATTCATTAAAGAATATCTAGATCTGTATCAAGCGTAGTACAATTGTATTGTGTATATTGGCCCAGTATCGGATAATCACGTGCTAGGGCTGGGGCTGGATAAGTGTCTGCCCCGTCCGAAACACATATCGGATGTCTGGTAACTAGTCTCTATAATCGGATATTCATGACCTGGTCATAATATCACGATTGGATGCGCATCACTTAAGAGCACTAATACCGTATCCTGCGTGACATCATCTCCATTATGACTGGAGTGACACTTCCGTCTTGACATCACATCCATACACTACGATTCCTGATAAACCCAGAAGAGGTGAACACAGAACCAGTTAAGATCCCCCACCACCAAAACTAAAGTTTACCGATTGTCGTAAGTATTAGCGATGTAAGTCTCAGGTTAAGACTATACACACCTACCTTGATTTCGGCCTCCCATAGACACCTAGTCATAATACCAATGGGATTCCGAAGGGTCTATCCAGAGCGAAGCTGTTTCCCGTACCATCGGTGAAACACGACCTCCTATCGCACTTGCACAAGTATCCAATACTTATATATATGAGAACTATGCCGTTGTGCCCTCACAACGCGCACAAGTGCAATACTAGTCTATTCCGCATTATCGATGTCCAGTCTCGATAATACTACGACTAGGGATATTTAATGATTAAACCTTTGGGGACTGATACTGTCTCATATCATTCTCAGTCCAGGAACTAATCATAGGGACCTCTCTTCATTTATATATCTATGGTGATCTAATCACAAACGATGAGAGTGCAATTTCCTTATTACATAGTTAATTTGCTACAACAACACAATGATCTGTGCAAATAGTGACGCTATGGGTCATATTATCCAACACGTTTAATTAAAGTCCGATGGGCTTTCTATTGATTTCATTAGGCTTGGGCCTTGGTCAATGTGGGTCAAACCCAATTTCCAAGCCCAATAAGGAATCACCCTCATTTGCCTTAAATCAATATCAAGCCCATAAGGCCCAATTAAACATAAAAGCCCATTTATTACATTTGGACTTAAATGGTGTGATTTAGGCCCATTTTGGATCCAATCCAAATGGTCCAAATCTACTTGGCCCAACCAAGCCCATTTATGACCAATATAATAGTTTTAGGCCAATTCCAATTTAAGCCCAATTAACTAATTTTAAAATTCCAAATTTTATAACTTAATTAATTAAAGTGTATTTTCATGATTAATCCTTTAAATCAATATTCCCAAAATATCAAATTAATCCATTAATCATATTTTTATCTTAAATATATGTCCAACATTATTTAATCAAAAATCAAGTCCCTAATATTCCATCAAGCATTCGGCCAAGGTGATTAAAATGGTTCCGATTTCGTTTTCAATCCAATCGAGTTACAAATCATCATTCCATATTATTTCAAGTCATCCAATGTCTTAAAATTAAAAAATCATCTAGTCCACATGCTTGCATGTATTCGGCCAAGCCTCATTTGGGTTGGAAAAAAAAATCCAATTTATTTTCCATGAAATTGATGATGTATAATCTAAATAACATACATCTAAGCATATTTAATCAAGCAAACTCATCAAATCATGCTTCAAACAATTTCCCCAAATAACATCCTAATATATTTGCATGCTCTTTAAGCTCAATGATACCATTGTTGGAAATCTAATCCATGTCCCAAGATCAAAAGAAACAGCAAAATATATAAGAGAATGAACAATATGAAGTATGGCGGAATCATACTCACAAAGATCGGAATGTGGATGCGTTTGATGAAACAAAACTTTCTCCTTTGTGCAGTGATGGATTCGGCCAAGCAGAAAAGAGAAGCTCCAAGCAATGTTTGATCCTTCCAAGCTCTAAGATGAGTTTCCCATAACACCTTTGTATGATCCCTTGATGGTGCTAGCCAATATGTGATTTAATGTTCCAAACACACACACTTTCTTCAAGCTTTTGCAACAAAAATGAAGAAATGGAGAGGGCTGTGAGAGCTTACTGTTTCGGTAAGCTTGAGAGGGAGAAGAGATATGATTTTTGTTTCAAAAATCAATTTATATTTATGTCATAATATATATTAAATAATAATATACTTATGACACAAACCATGCAATGGCTTAGAGTGTCAAACACTCAATTTCCATGCATAACCCTTGAGTGCATTGTACACTATCTCCATGCAATGCATCAACAATAAAATAATGCATGTAATGACATGTGTCATGTGGGCCCCACACGTTCCAAATGAAAGTGGGCCCACATGCACTCACGCGTTCGGGTTCGATATTTCCGAAATACCGAACGTACGTCGCGACGTTAATTAAATCGAATTTAAATAAATAATTACGCCTAGCGAATTCATTATTTACGTCGCTGACGAATTAATCCTAAATTAACTCATTTGCCCGAATTAAAATCTAATTTAATTTCGCGTCGAAATCGAATTTCGATTATTATATCGATATAATAATTTTACGATTATTCCAAATTAATCGTTCTCTCTTTATTTAGTACTTTATCCAAGATAAAGTCTCTCCGTAATTAATCCAAGATTAATCGAGTTTGAATCATACGTCATTGGTGAATCTTCGGGAAGCGACCCAAGAGACCTCTAGATATGTTGGCAGTAAATCCGATTGTCGAACTATCCGAACACGTACGTACCAAGTACTACGTTTTTACCGATTTACAAGACAAGTTAGCCTCTAGTAAAACGCAATGTCTACCCAATTCTCTAGAAATATTCTTACTGGAATATTAGATCTATAACAGGCGTAGCATACCGTAGTATAGTGTATATCGAACCAGTATCGGATGATCACATGTAAGGCCGGGGCTGGAGATGTGTCTGCCCCGTACGATACATATATCGGACATCAAGCAACCAGTCTCTTTGAATCGGATAATCCTGAACTAGTCATATTATCCCGATGGTTACAACCATTATAGAGTACTAGTTCTGTATCCCTCGTGATCATCATCTCCATATGTCTGAAGTGATACTTCCATCTTGACATCACACCCAGTACACTACGATTCTCGATAAACCCAGAAGAGGTGTACACAGAACCCGTTAAAGCCCTGGACCACCAAAACTAAAGTTTACCGATGTCATAAGTACTAGCGATGCAAGTCTCAGGTTAAGATCATATGCACCTACCCTGAAGCGGACTCCCATAGACACGCAGACATACTACCAATGGGACTCCGCGGGGTCTATCCAGAGCGAAGCTTTTTCCGTACCATCGGTAAAACACAACCTCCTACCGCACTTGCATAAGTATCCTATACTTAAATATATGAGAACTATGCCGTTGTGCCCTCACAACATGCACAGTGCAGTCTAGTCTATTCCGCATTATCGATGTCCAATCTCGATAATACTACGACTAGGGATATTTAATGATTAAACCTTTATGGATTGATACTGTCTCATATCATCACAATCCGGAACTAATCATAGGACTTTTACCATTTATATATCAAAGTAAATAAATTACAAAACGGTAAAAGGCAATTTCATTACTACATAGTTAATTTTGTACAATATACAATATCATTTACAAAATAGTGACGCTATGGGTCATTACTGTCTAACAATAATCACGCAGGACACAGAACTAGTACTCTATAAAAGGTTGCAACCGTCGGGACAATATGACTAGGTCAGGATTGTCCGATTTAAAGAGACTAGTTGCTTGATGTCCGATATATGTTTCGTACGGGGCAGACACATCTCCAGCCCCAGGCCTAGCATGTGATCATCCGATACTGGATCGATGTACGCAATACTACGGTATACTACGCTTTATATAGATCTTATATTCCTATAAGAATATTTCTGGAGAATTGGGTAGGCATGGCGCTTTGCTAGAAGCCAACCTTGTCTTGTAAATCGGTAAGAACGTAGTACGAGGTACGTGCGTGTTCGGATTATCCGACGACCGTATTTACTGCCAACATATCCGGAGATCTCTTGGGTCGCTTCCTGAAGATTCACCTATGATATTTCATTCGAACTTAATTAATCTTGGATTAATTGCGGAGAAACTTTATCTCGGATAAAGTGCCTTATTTAGAGAGAGAGAACGATTAATTTGGAATTAATCGATAAAATTATTATATTCGATATAATAATTGAAATTCGATTTCGACGCGAAATTAAAATTAGATTTTAATTCGGGCATACGAGTTAATTTAGAATTAATTCGTTAGCGACGTAAATAATAATTTCGCTAGGCGCGATTATTTATTTAAATTCGATTTATTAACGTCGCGACATAAGTTCGGTATTTCGGAAATATCGAACCCGAACGCGTGAGTGCCCGTGGGCCCACTTTCATTTGGAAACGTGTGGGGCCCACATGACACATGTCATTATATGCATTATTTTATTGATAATGCATTGCATGGTGATAGTGTATAATACACTCAATTGTTATGCATGGAGTTTGAGTGTTTGACACTCTAAGCCTTTGCATGGTTTGTGTCATAGATTTATTATTATTAATAAATATTATGGCATAATATAAATTGATTTTTGGTATCAAAATTAATGAGAACAAAAACTCTCTTCTCTCTCACTCATGGCCGAAACCTGAAACAGTTTTTGGTCTTCATCTTCTTCATTTTGGTTGCCAAAAAGCTTGAAGATAGTGTGGTTGTTTGGAACATCTTCTCACATGCAAGGCTAAGCACCTTCAAGGGATCAAAAGAGGTGATAGGGAAACCATCAAAGAGCTTGGAATACACAAAGCTTGGAGCTTTCCACATCTCTCATCTTGCCCGAAAATCATCCACCTTGGAGCTTCCATTTTGGCTTGATTTTCTTCATCACAAAAATATTGTAAGTATGATTCCGCCATACTTCATATTTTATATTATTCATTGTTGTATTTCTATGCTTAATCTTTCCTTGGGACATATTATAGAAACCAACAATGGTATCATGGAGCCATGGTTAGCATGAAATACTTTAGGTTAAAATTTGACAAAATTGGTTGAAGCATGTTCTTGTGAAATTTGATGAATGAGTATGCTTGCATGTATATAGAATGATGTTACATGGAATCAATTTTATGAAAAATGCATTGGATGATTTTTCCCCAAAAATTTAACCTTGGCCGAATGGTATGAAGAAATTGATTGAAGCATGTTCTTGTGAAATTTGATTAATAAGAATGCTTGCATGTATATAGAATGATGTTAACATGAAATCAATTTTATGAAAAATGCATTGGATGATTTTTCCCCAAAATTCAACCTTGGCCGAATGGTATGATAAAATTGGTTGAAGCATGTTCTTGTGAAATTTGATGAATAAGAATGCTTACATGTATATAGAATGATGTTACATGGAATCAATTTTATGAAAAATGCATTGGATGATTTTTTTCCCAAATTCATGCCTTGGCCGAATGTGTTGCTACTTGGAGTGGATTGGAATTTTTGTGTTTAAGATCATTGGATGACTTAGAACGTGTACGGGACGTAGATTAGTAATTCAATCGGATTGAAAAACAAATCGACACAAAAAACTCACCTTGGCCGAATACATAATGGACATGTAAAGGAGTTGATTTTTTGTTAAAATTAATGTTGGACATTTATTTTGAACATACATGATTAATAAATTAAATGGGTATTTTTTTGATATTTGGTTTAATGTATTAATCTTGGTATTACACTTTAATTAATTGGACTTTAATGTTTGGAATATTAAAATTTAATTAATGGGCTTAATTGGTGAATTGGGCTTTTAATATTGTATTTGGGCATAATGAGCTTGGTTGGACCAAGTAGATTTGGGCCAAAAGGATTGGATCCATTTTGGGCCTAAATCACTCCATTAAGTCCAAATATAATATAATGGGCTTTAAATAATTAATTGGGCCTTAGGGCTTAAAATTGGTTTTATGGCATTTAAGGGTGATTCCTTATTTGGGCTTGGTAATTGGGTTTGACCACATTGACCAAAGCCCAAGCCTTAATAAATCAATTGAAAGCCCATTTGACTTGAATTAAATTAAACATTGGATGTTAGTTGGGCTTTGAGACCCAATAGATTAGATTTAGAATCTAAGTCTTTAAAGCACATTAAAGTGTAAACATTAATTTGGAATTAAATAATTGAATTAGTATTGAATACGAATTGAATTAGATTTAATAAGTAGTTCGATATAATTCGCGAATTCGTACCTTATGTACTTATTCTCAATCGAGTTGGACTCGCGCAAATCAAACCATTGTTTGAACATTGGATGATCACTTTAACAAAGACTAATAATTGGATTAGATTGGTTGTAAAAGCATGTCTTGTTTGAATATATATGTATGTGATGAATGAATAGTGTATATCGGATGGATATTAGAAGGGAAAGGGTAATTTTAGAAATTATTGTAAATTTGGAATTTATAAATTGGACCTGCGTGTCCAGCCTTATCTCTTTATCTCTTTGTATTCTCTTCTCACCTAATTCCCCTCAATGTAAAATGAGGTTTCTCTTATTGTATTATGTAATTGGGTAGTAGTAGAATAGTGCTAGCGGGGAGAGGAAATGGAGTGATTTGTTCTAGGAACAAGTTGTTATATATCCATCCGCATATCACTATTAATTTTACTTTACGCGCTTTATGATGTTTTAGAAGCATGCTTAAGGGTGTATGATGATGAGACCTAACAAAGATAAATAAATTGGTTGCCAATTACGCGAAAAATCCCTCAATTTATTTAAGCGAATATCCTTCCATTGAATGGTTCTTGTTCAAGATCCGAAGTTGGCATTGGTTTGTTTTTGACCAAAGTCAAGACCTTTGTCAATCAAGGATGTACTTGAATCATGAGAGTTTTGTTGCATATCGGTGTCTTGTCCAAATCGTGATTTTTATTGGCCAAAGTCAAGATCACTTTTTGTCCAACGACATTGATTATAAAACTTTCCTCGTCAATGGGTCCCGCTTAACTGGAATCATTAGGTTTGTTTTTGGCCAAAGCCAGGCCTAGATGATTCGGAGGATATGGTTAGGAAATGTAATGGTTACATTGACATTATACATATGTTTCGGACTTGGATGTCCACCTAACCGGATCTAGGAATTGGATGAGATCCAATTGATCATGGAGATCTACTACCTATGTTAAATAGCATACAATTTTTATTGGCCAAAGTCAAGGTTGTGTGTTATTTAACGGGATCCTAGCCCACTAGGAAATTCGATTTCCCGAGTTCTCTACAGAGGGTTAGAAACTTGAAGAAAATAGTGGGAGGCTATTATTGAATTTGCAATTTCATTCAGATACTTAGCCTTACGCGTCTTTCAAAATTATTTCGTCAATATTTTAAATAATTAGTTGGACTAATATATTGTTATTTTTTACTTGTAACAGTTTGACTGTACCCATACATCGTTGACTTTATAGTTGGACTATAGTTGTCAAGATGATTGGCAAAGGTAATATCCGCGACATAATCATGGGCGATAATGTCTTCAAAGGGACAAACTTTGCCGACTGGGAAATGAACCTCAAGATAGTGCTTGGGGCTGAGAGGATACTGTATACTATTCAGAGACCTCTCCGCCTGAACCCACTGAGCCACTGGAGCTAGAGTTATGGAAGACTCATAGTGACGATTGTGACCAAGCTCAGTCAGTTATGCTAGCTGCAATGACCCAGCATTTCAACGCCAGTAACAGGGACTTGGATCCCTATAATATGATGGCAAGATTGCGTGATCTTCACCGCACCAATAAGCGGATGAAGAGGTACGAGCTAGTAAGGAAACTCTTCCGCTCCCGGATGACAGACGGCGCATCAGTTGAAGCCCACGGGACTCAAATGATCGCCGATATTGATGAGTTGGCCAATATGGGAATAGTCTTGGAGGCTGAGCTGACTATAGATATGATCTTGCAGTCACTTCCTGATACTTGGAAACAAATCATAATCAACTACAAGTTGATGGATACAGATGACACTCTTGGAGAGCTGTTATCCGTCTTTGAAGGAGTCCGAAAGGGAACTCCTAAAGGGAGCAAGCGCGAGGCGCATTTTGCATCGACCTCTCATGCGCCAAGGGGTGGGCCCAAGGCATTGGAGGTGCGAGGAAGAAGAAGTTCAAGAAAAAGGGCAAAGGCAAGTGACAGTGGCTTCTAGGAAGCCAAAGGACAAATCTCGCGACATCTGCCTCAACTGCGGCAAGAGGGGTCACTGAAACGTGACTGCCGAATGAGCATTGTGCAGAGGGAGGATATCAAGGCTGGCAAGGCTATCGCCTCTGGTATGTTTGTTATTGAGATAAATATGAATACTTCTAGTTTTTAAAAATTGGATTTTTGATTCTGGTTGTGGTGCTCATATTTGTACTGATGTGTGGAGGATCTGCATGTAGCAGGGTGCTGGCGTCAGGGGAGATGGATCTACGGGTCGGAAACGGAACACCAGTTGCTGTTTTGGCCGTAGGGACTTTTGTTTTAGAACTGCCCTCAGGGCATGTACTTAAACTTTTGAACTGTTATTTTGTACCTAGTTTAACTAGGAATATTATATCTGTATCATTGTTAACCCAGCATGGTTACACTTTTGTATTTAAAACACTGGGTGTTATTTATATAAAAATGATGCAGAAATTTGCACAGCTGTTGCAAATAACGGTCTTATATTTTAATATAAATGAATCTCCTAAAATGACAAACAAAAGGCTCAAAAGAAGTAATCTAAAGATGAAGCTTATATGTGGCATTGTCGTCTAGGACACATCCAAGACTCGCATATCCACACTTTCGAAGAGTGGGTACTTGGACGAATTTGATCTCAATTCATATGACGTCTGCGAATCTTGTCTTTTAGGCAAAATGCCTAAATCACCTTTAGCGGTAAAGGTGAACGTGCCACAGAACTGTTAGCTCTCGTTCATACTGACGTATGCGGGCCCATGTCTAGCCAGGCTAGAGGTGGATTTCACTACATCGTAACCTTTACAGATGATGTATCTCGTTACGGTTATGTGTATCTTATGAGACACAAGTCGGAAAACTTTTGAGAAATTCAAAAAGTTTCGACACGAGTGGAGAAACAAACAGGGAAGAGTATTAAGACATTACGGTCAGACCGTGGTGGCGAATACTTAAGTTATGAGTTTCAAGATTACTTGAAAGAATATGGTATTCTTTCACAGTGGACTCCTCCTGGAACACCGCAATTAAACGGTGGTGTCCGAACGGAGAAACCGCACCTTTGTTGGACATGGTAAGGTCAATGATGAGTCGCACTTAGCTACCATATCCTTCTGGGGATACGCATTAAACAGTGCTATACTTATTTTGAATAAGGTACCGTCGAGTCTGTTGAACAGACTCCATATGAGATATGGATAGGAAGGAAACCAGGTTTCTCTTTCCTGAAGATTTGGGGATG
>SKCR01037215.1:0-14385 GCA_019454045.1 Zanthoxylum bungeanum
TACCTATTATTATTTCTTCTTCTCTAACATTAACAAGAAGAAAAAATTATTGAGAGTTTTACGAGAGCACAAGAAAGCCCATAGGATGGACTATAGCTGACATTCGAGGCATTAGTCCATCATTTTGCATGCATAAGATCCTGATGAATGACGAGTACAAACCCACAGTGGAGCACAATAGAGACTCAATCCAATCATGAAAGAAGTTGTAAAGAAAGAAATAATCAAATGGTTGGATGCTGGCATCATTTACCCTATCTCAGACAGTAGTTGGGTGAGTCCTATGCAATGTGTGCCAAAGAAAGGAGGAATTATTGTGGTCACCAATGAAAAGAATGAACTAATTCCAACAAGAACGGTGACTGGATGGAGAGTATGCATGGATTACCAAAAGTTAAACAAAGCTACGAGGAAGGACCATTTTCCGCTTCCTTTCATTGATCGGATGTTGGACAGACTGGCAGGACATGAGTTCTATTGCTTTCTTGACGGATATTCAGGATACAATCAGATTGCTATCGCCCCAGAAGATCAAGAGAAAACTACCTTTACATGTCCGTATGGTACTTTTGCTTTTCGCAGGATGCCATTTGGATTATGTAACGCTCCAGCCACATTTCGCGTTGCATGATGGCCATATTCTCAGACATGCTGGAGCAGAGTATGGAGGGTTTTATGGATGACTTTTTCTGTGTTTGGAGATTCTTTTGATCATTGTTTGTTAAATCTGAAACATGTATTACAAAGATGTGAAGATACAAACCTGATACTCAATTGGGAGAAATGCCACTTTATGGTGCAGGAAGGCATAGTTCTTGGACACCGGATCTCACAAAAGGGGATCGAGGTAGACAAAGCAAAGATCGAGACAATTGAAAAACTACCTCCACCAACATCTGTCAAAGGCATTCGAAGTTTTCTCGGACATGCAGGTTTTTACAGGAGATTTATCAAAGACTTTTCTAAAATTGCAAAACCTCTTTGCAATCTTTTAGAAAAGGATGTGTCTTTCAACTTCACCAAAGAATGCCATGAGGCCTTCATGATCTTGAAACAGAAGCTGATCTCTGCCCCCATCATAGTCACACCAGATTGGACTCTTCCATTTGAGGTAATGTGTGATGCTAGTGATTTTGCTGTAGGTGCAGTTTTGGGACAACGCAAAGCAAAGATTTTCCACACCATTTACTACTCCAGCAGAACTTTGAATGAAGCTCAACTCAACTACACAACCACTGAAAAGGAATTGCTTGCAGTTGTGTTCGCTTTTGACAAATTCCGCTCTTATTTGTTGGGTCCCAAAGTGGTGGTCTACACAGATCATTCAGCAATCAAATACCTGATCACAAAGAAAGATGCTAAACCCAGATTGATCTGTTGGATACTTCTTCTGCAAGAATTTGATGTAGAGATCAGAGATAGGAAAGGAACAGAAAACCAAGTGGCAGATCATTTTCGAGACTCGAGAATGAAGAAAAGAACAGCTGACAAAGACCTGTCAATCAAAGAAACTTTCCAGATGAACAGCTGTTTGCTATGGAACAGCATATGTCCCTTGGTATGCTGACTATGTCAATTTATTGTTTCAGGAAAATGGCCGTTGGAATTGACAATTCAACAACGAAAAAAGTTTTTCAAAGAAGTCAAGCACTATTTGGGATGAGCCATACCTGTTCAAACACTGTGCTGATCAATTACTTAGACGATGTGTTCCACAGGAAGAAGTCAACAGTGTTTTGCAGTACTGTCATTCATCGCCATACGGCAGACACTTCAGCGGGAATAAAACTGCAGCTAAAATCCTTCAATCAGGTTTGTTCTGGCCCACTCTTTTTAAAGATGCTCATTTGTTTGTTCTTCAATGTGATAGGTGCCAGAGAATGGGGAATATTTCGAGGAGAAATGAAGGACCGTTGCAAAATATTCTGGAAGTAGAGATATTCGATGTCTGGGGAATTGATTTCATGGGACCCTTTGTCCCATCATTTGGAAACCTGTACATCTTGGTTGCTGTAGACTATGTCTCAAAATGGGTTGAAGCAATTGCACTACCATCCAATGATTCAAAAGTGGTGATCAAATTCTTGAAAAAGAATATTTTCACTCGCTTCGGAACACCTCGGGCAATTATCAGTGATGGTGGCACACATTTCTGCAACAGATATTTTGATGCACTCCTATCCAAATACGGAGTTACTCACAAGGTTGCAACCGCCTACCATCCACAGTCAAATGGGCAAGTTGAAGTTTCAAACAGGAAAATCAAAAGAATCTTGGAGAGAACCGTTGGATCAACAAGGAGGGACTGGTCTACAAAACTGGATGATGCATTATGGGCCTACCGTACAGCTTACAAGACACCCATTGGTATGTCCCCATATCAATTGGTATTTGGGAAAGCATGCCACTTGCCAGTTGACCTTGAACACAAGGTGTACTGGGCACTGAAGAAGTTGAATCTTGATCCACAAGCTGCAGGAGAGAAAAGACTTCACCAACTTAATGAATTAGAGGAATTTCACCTACAGGCTTATGAAAATGCTAAATTATACAAAGAAAAGACCAAGAAATGGCATGACCGAAAAATAGTGCACAGACAGTTGGAACCAAGGCAACAAGTGTTGTTATACAACTCGAGGTTGAAACTTTTCCCTGGAAAGTTGAATGAATCAGAGTGGTCAGGTCCATTTGTGATCACTCAGGTTCTACCGTATGGAGCTGTTGAGTTACTGGATCCCAATACTAACAACACATTCAAAGTTAACAGTCAGCGTGTAAAGCACTAATGGGGAGAATCTTTTGAGCGACAAAAGAAAGTGTCACACTTTCAAATTCAGCATAACGTTCGAATAGCAACGTCCAGCTGACGACTTAAAACTTAGCGCTCGCAGGGAGGCGGCAACCATGCAATCTCTGTATATATTGTGATTTGGTGTGATTTAATTTTTTTTTTGTGTTTAGTTTTTGCAGATTTAGTCATTACAAGATGGAAGAAGTTCTCACAATATTCACAAGCAATTTCCCTCTCTCCCTCAAAATTCTCTGATGAAAGTTTACAAAGCTCGTTTGGAAAGGATGAGACTGCTAATGATCCATGGTATTCCTAATGACATTCGTTGGATAATCGAAGCACGAGTTCGATTAACAGGTGAGTATTCCGATTCTTGTACTTCTTACTTACCTGGTTTTGGAAGAAGCACCTATGCAAAGAAACGTAGAGCCAAGAAAATGAATGTTTGTTTCAAATGTGCACGCTGTAATTGCAATACTCGTTGTCATTCTTTAGGAATGGTGTCTGATAATCGCGAAGACAAAATTAAATTCATTAGGGATGGCTTGAGTAAGAAGTCTATGGATGATATTTCTTCGACTCTTGAGACGCATCCTAGTGGATATGTTCATATTGCTATTCGCAAATTACACACACAATTTTAAAAAGAAAGACAACAGTTAAGTCTTGGGAATCTGATTCAAAAAGACCCTGTTTGCCAATTTATAAGAAAATTGGATAGGAAGCTTGTCCCTGACGCATAGACGTCAATCAAACCGTTACTTTTCTTGTAAATATTATATCTCTTTGTCTTTTCTTAATAATTATAATTTGTTTTGTTGTATTTTCTCTGACAGGATCCAGACCTTTTTGACTATCACGATAATATTTAACTACTAATCGTCCTCTGGAAGATATTTGTGCTATTATTACTCACCCCTTTTCAGGTACTATAAATTCAGCCCGTCATTGCACTTTTGAAGATATCCAGAATAAAAAATGGAAGCTACTTCAAGAAGACGAATTGAAAATATCTGTGTGTTTTGCGGTAGTAGTGTTGGAACTAAACTACAATACATAGAAGCAGCATAGGAATTGGGTCGAGTCATGGCTGCAAGGAATATGCACTTAGTATATGGTGGAGGAAATCTTGGAATTATGGGGATCGTTTCAAAGGCTGTACAGGAAGGAGGCAGTCAAGTTTTGGGAATCATCCCAAAACCCTTGGCAGAGGCAAATCTTATTGGACCATCAAACGGAGAGGAACTGATCGTGCCAGGTATGTCTGAACGACTGGTGGAAATGATTAACCGTGCTGATGCTTTTATTGCTTTACCAGGTGGTTTGGGCACATTGGAGGAAATTTGCATAGTTCTATCTTGGGCAAACTTAAACATACACCAGAAACCAATTGGGTTGTATAATGTTGAAGGATTTTATGATTTTCTTTGTGTGTTTCTTGATGATGCCCGGAGAAACGGGTTCGTAACAAAACCTATGAAGGAACTCCTCTTTACTGCCAGAACTGCCCCAGATCTAATTGACCAAATATTAGCCTTTGAACCACAAATTGACCCAATCCTTTCAAAGATAAACTGGTCCGAGAATGATCGTGGTAAGAAGCGTCGAATTAATCTGGATCTTAACATTTAACTTTCCTGTATAGTTTCAGCTAACCAGGTACTATTCTCTAAACTCTTCTTTTACTTTTAAGACATTGGGGACAATGTCTTATTTAGTTTAGGGGAGGAATTTAGGGGAGGAAATAGTTTACTAGTATTTTGTTTTTAGTTTGTGTGTTGTTTTTATTTTTAGTCCTAAATTTTTCGAAAAATACAAAAAAATTGAAAAATTTTCAAAAATTACAAAAATATTTTGCTTTTTTAAAGACATATTTAAAGCTAGGTGATGGTTTGGTGTCTTCCTTCACTCACTACCTTTAAGGAAAAGCTGTGAAGGCACCTAGATAATCATTCAGCCGTAGCTTGCTGTGATAGACTAGTTTGGAGGACTCGTTGTTTATTCCTGTCACCAAGCGACAAGAGCCTAAGAGGCTTGGGTACTTAAGAGAGCCTCGCTCCACCCTCCCTCTGGGGAATCTACAATGGGAAGTCCATTCGACAGTTAGTCACACTTCATACCAGTATTAGTTATTTCTTTATCTTTATTTTGACTAAAAAGTGAAATTGGTAAGAGATAGCTGTGTAAGGAATTTTCACTCCTGAGACGTATTTCAAACCATTTTCGAAACAAGTTAATTTTTGTTTATTTCTTTTTGAATTATTTAATTTGTAAATTCTCCATAAAACGGACGTAAATGAATCTTCATATGCTAAGTTGGCAGGTATTATCAACATGCATAGTAACATACGGACATGAAGCGTATTTGAAAAGTTTGTAATATTCCGTGCTCTAGTTTAATTGGAGGAAACATCTTAAAAAGTGATGGGATAAAAAAAAAAACACGTCTGAGATCCGGGTTATTAAGTCTGTAAGGGTGTTTTAACACCTAGTGCCCTAAAACCAACTGGTTTGGGAGTCACTGGCCCAACACTCGCTACATGGATCAAGGATGTTGAATAAATATATATATCTGAAGTCTGGGTAATTAAGTCCGTAGGGGTGTCTTAACACCTGGTGCCCTAAAGCCAACTGGTTTGGGAGCCACCGACCCAAAGCTCGCTATATAGACGGAAGATATTGTATATAAATAAAAAGTCAAAATTCAGAAAATCATAGAAAAAATCAGAAAAATCAGAAAAATTTATTCCATCACTCCAAAAAGTTGTGAAATCTGATAAGACTTTAGGACAAAAACATTACCTTCTTATCAACTGCACTTATGACTGTTGTGGGCAAAAATGAGTTGATTAAAACTTTGTTAGCTGTGTATATGAAGAATGGTAAAAATATTTGGAGAATTTACTTATTCAGTAATTTAGAATGAAACAAAACAACTAGTAACTTGTAGTAGAAGTTTCACATGAATAGTCACTGACTTCTTTATTCTCTTTTCTCTTGTCTTTTTGCTTTTGTGTGCATTAGTTTTAACTAACTTTTTACTTTTGTAAAATGTTTGTGGGTATCATTGCTATAAACCCTCACGATACTACAACTCGTCCACTAGGGACACCTAGGGGTTTAAAGGCTTGTTGCATACGCTAAATGCAATCGTGATCCCTACGAAAGTGGCTTAGTTAATTCTATTTTTATGTTATTTTATTCTATATTTTGCTCGAGGACTAGCAAAATGTTAGGTTTGGGGGTGTGATGAGTGGTATTTATATCACTATTTCCCACTCATTTAACTTAATATTTCGTATAGTTTCTCGGGTTTTGTGAACGTTTTGACGTATTTTGTGTTATTTTGCAGATAAAAAAAGTTTGGGAAGCATTGGAGACAAATTAGGGGCAAAATGGACAAAATTGGACAAAAAGGGCATTTTCGTCATTTCAGCGTCGCGACGCTGAAGCCTTGCGCCTCGCGACGCCCAGCCTGCGCCGATCATGCTAACGTATGCCAAGTCAACGGGTCAGAATTTGAAAAGTTTGACTTTGCTAACGTGCGCCGTGCCACGTGTCACCATCACATCCAATCTGCTAACATGCGCCGTGCCACATGTCGTGATCAGACGCTGCCGACCATCGCCCTCCATACGTCAGCAATGACGTCATGAACAGTGCCACGTCATCGAACAATAATTGAGTCTCAGCCGTCTTGCCACGTGTCGCCTCCTCTGAGCATTGTGCCACGTAAAGGGGCCAGCGTCGCGACGCTGGATTCCTTCTAGCGTCGCGACGCTGGATTCCTATCCGCGCCTATAAATAGAGCTCGGCATTTCAGAATTCAGTGCACCATTCCCTCTCATCTCTTTGATGTAAATAGGGAGTTCTTCTCTCTCTAAGTTTCTTTTAATTTAGTTTTGTAAATTTTAATTACATTTTGTAATAAAAGTAATTTACTTTTGCCTCTTTTATTTTTACAGTTTTTATTTACCATGATGAGGTAACTTCCCTCTGCTAGGGTGAAAGGTAATTCTTTTACTATTATTATTTAGATTAATCTCCCTAATATAATATATTCACCATTTAAAATATTGACTTAAAAAGGATACTGCCAGACTGGTCGGTTGGTAATGTAATGTTGGTTCCGCCTTTATGGCTGGTTATTTTGGTTCCGCCTTTATGGCTGGTTATTTTGGTTCCGCCTTTATGGCTGGTTATTCAGGTTACCGCCTAAATGGCTGGTTGGTAATTATCACGAGTTAATATATTATATTAAGGGAGATATCTAAATAGTATATGGTAGAAGTTAATTCCTTTCACTTTAGCATTTTATTTTATTGTAATTTACTCTTCAGTCTTTACTTTACTGCAATTACTTTTCAGCATTTTATTTTATGTTTTTTTATTACAGCCCTCGCTATGTGTCATAACTAAGTTAGTATCTAGGGTTGTGATGAATTCCAATATCACTGTTTTATAAAGGGTTAAATTTTAATTTGAGTAATTTAAAGGTTTATTTATCGAGTCTTAATCTTAATGCTTTTAAATTAACTGGCCATTAATTAAATTGATTAGATAAACTTAAAATGAACTAGACATAGGGATTTTAAGTTTAAGACCTTAGACTCAATAGTCCACGATCTTCCTTAAGGATATATAACCCTTTAATAGATTTCCTTACAGGATAGGAATATACCTGTCGGGCGGGGGTAGCCATAATTGGAACTTAAGCTTAATAAATCTAGGTAATTTGGTTGACATAGACATATGGTTCAATTGAATTATGCTAGGTATTTATAATTGACCATCGGAAGAGGCTTTTACATGATTTAGTGTTCCAGGTTAATAAATCAATATTTTACCCAACTATAAGATAACCACTTCATCTTTTAAATAATATTGGAATAAATCACAACCCTGGATAGTTTTTATAAATTTGGATTTTACTCAACCTATTTTCACGCAATTTTATTTACTTGTTTTAAATTTAGAATCATCACCATTTCAAATCAATCAATCAAATAATCTGTTAAATACGAGTAATCATTTGACCTCATAAATTGATAACGAAAAGGTTTTAAGTCCTCGTGGGATCGATATCTTTTTATACTACTTGAACGATACGTGCGCTTGCGTTATACGTGTGTGTTTACGCCGGTCAGCTTTGCAAATATATTATTTACGTGCCTAGCCAAAAACCCCTGGCGGGCTACCTTCCCATCTCCTCTGACCTTGCCAATGGTCATCGTTTGGACCTGGCATCCTTCATGTTGGCCGCCATTTATCGGGGATTGACCGTTCTCTAAAAATAACTTCGGTTGGGGATTTCACCCATTGCTTCTAGCCTTCTGTGGAGGTTGGGGATTTCACCCATTGCTTCTGGCCTTATGTGGCTCGTTCAGCTTTGGTTCCGAGCCTATTTCTCTATTTTCGGTACAATTGACTCAAGTCATTCTTATCTTTGTGCCGGTCTTCGTTTCGCCCAACTTCGACCATCATTTCTCCTCCCTCACGTTGCCTTCGAATATTTTTATACCATCTCTCAGGTTCCCTTTTTTTCCCTTTTTCCTTGGGCGACAGTCATTCTTTTGTCCATGACGTCCCTGAGTCAGAAGAGAACAAATCAGGTCTTCGCATATACCGTAAGTTTTTATGCAGCCACGACCTGATACATGACATCCTGACCGGGGCCAATGGGAAGGCCGAAGTATTGGTGTATTCACCCAACTTCGATGCCCGTAAGCTTGGTCTCGTTCAAGGATGGCCTCTTCCATTCTTCCATACTCGCTCCGCTTCGTCGGACCATTTTAAAGTTCTTTCGGTCTATAAAATATAGTATTTCTTGTCGGAGACTCGTTCTTTATTTTCTTCTTTTGTTATAGTTCCCTTTTCTCCTTACACATCGGTCTATTCTTGCTTTGACCGTTTTTGGCCACCTGGCCGGGAGAGATTCTTTTCTTTGTCCTCCATGCGGGTATTTTCTGCCATCCATTTTTCTTCCAAGTCTTCTATGTCGGCGGGGTCAAAGAAACCAACTGAGGCAGTAAAGAAGAAGAAAATCAAACAGGCTAAAAGGAAACAGCGTTCCCCAGCCATAGCTCTGATTCAGATGTGTCATTCGTACGTCTTCCTGAGGTACGATCTGAAACTCTCATCCTTGTTTGTACATCGGTCTGAGACAACCTGAGGCTTTATAAGTTTTTTTATCTCGTGTAGGTGCTTAGGTTGGAGCCACTTTCCACCGTGCCCGAAACGACCAAAACACCGGGACCCGAAACTCATATGGTTGAGGGTCCATCCGAAGAGGCTGATCCCAACGTGGTCCCGATCGTTCAGCTTCCATCAAACGATGACAAAGCAGTCGAGGCTCCAATCATTGAAAAAATGCCAGAAGAAGGGCTGAGACAGTTGTTACTGGTGCATCTTCCGGAGCCGACCCCTAAGGTACGGAGCCATGTATAGAATTTGGTCACTCGCGTCCAAGTGTTGAGGAAATTTCAAGAGACCATCCGTTATTTGAATGCCCCTTTGTGGACGATCTTGTGCCAATTGTACATGATTCAAATGACGAGTCTGATGAGCCCGAACCTATCTGGCCGGATGACGGGCCACTTTGGCGTCATCTCCAACAGCTTTATCCCTTAGTGCACAGAATGGCTGCCACAAGGCTTAGGGGAAGTTATAGGGATGTAGATGGCGTTTTTAGTTTGGCCGAATTGGAGCTGTTGGAGGACGCTCGGTCTATGTACAAAGATGATGTACTTCATCCCATTTATGTAGAAAAAGGTTGTTTATATTTCTGATTCTTCCGATTTTGATTCTCCTGTAAATGCTTAAACTACAACTGTATCACAACAATCACCACGCAGGCAGCATCTCCGGGCCCCTCAGGGTAACAAACTTCGGTCTCTGGACAAACCGTCATCTTCTGCTCTTCCACCCTCTCCTCCTCATGCGATCTCTCATGTAACTTTGGTGCAAGAAATGTCTGTGTCTGACCAGCCGTTTCAGCTCCTCACTCTCCAACTCTTCGGCTGACAGCTCCTACTTCTTCACCTCAACCATCCGCTGCTTCTGAACGGCAATTGTCTCCCATTCACTCAGTTCAATCTCCTATGGGAGAATCGGTGTTGCCACTGGAAACCCCTATATCTTCTGCTGCCGAGCCGTCCAGTTCTACTTGTCGGCCTAAAACTGTAAGTGATTTCTTCTTATGTTCTTTTTTCTTCATCCATTCTTGTTTGATTACTAACTTTGGATTTTGTAATCAAGCGTCAGATCAATTTTTGCAGTCGGTCCAAGACATTTTGAGCGACTTGGATCAGTTAGCTTCTGCTTCTTCCCTACCTCCCTTATCTCCAGCCCGGGCTACTTCGGACTTGGAGACCCTTAGGGATGTTCTCGGCCAGTAGCATCGCTTATGATAAATGATATCGGCCACGCTGCTCTAACCAGAGAATATGATGAAATTAGAAAAAGCTTCCCCCGAGTTAGACCGTTTGTTGGGTCTTCATGTTCTACCCATTTCGACAGAAAGTCGACTCACTCTCCAAAACTTGAAAGACAAGGTCCCAGTCTTTATTCTTCGTTATCGCACCACTCATAGCCAGAAGGCCGAGCTGCACGCATCCATAAATAAGAAGGCTTCGAGGTGTCATTTATAACATTCGACAAGCTATACAGGAATCCACAGATGAAATGGTTATCGAGGAGTCTTTACTGCTGGACCTAGAACGACAATTACAAGAGATCCAACAACAAATAGAGGAAAGCAGCATGAGGAGAGATGCCAGGAAAAAAGGCTAGCCTCTCTAGTAGTTGTGGCCACTTCTACTATGGCCGAGTTTAAGGATCTGGCCCGAGTTGATTTTGAAAAGGTTCTGGCAGATATAGAAATACTGATAGAATGGCAGACCCTGAGGGAGAGGGTCTCGCTTCATAAGGATTCACCTGACGAGCTCCATCGACCTTCGACCAGTCAATGATTATGTAAATGTATAGGATGTGTTATCGTCCAAATACTGTAATATTGAGGACGTTCTTAACCTGTGCTAATGAAAAAATATTTTTATATTGCTGAGCTTGGTTCTTATTGCAAGGACATTACATTCTCGTGATCCCATAATGAGGGCACATTTTTTTTAAGTATTTACCGTTTATCGCCCTAACATGTACTTTTCCATTCAAACTTTTTAAATGATAGGCCCCATTTGGCAATACATTTTTTTCCTCGAATGGGCCTTCCCAATTAGGCGACCATTTTTCATATACCGGATCTTTGGTACTAAGTGGAAATAGAGTTTTCCACACTAATTCGCCTCTTCTGAACGATTTAGCCATGACTTTCTGATTGTATTCCTTGGTAATTTTTTTCTTTTGTGCTTCCAAACGATTAATGACATCGCATTTAATATCGTCCAATTCAAATAAATTTTGGATCATTGCTTCGCCGTAGTCCTCCTTTGTTAATTCTTTTTGTTACATCACCCTAGTGAACTTAATATTAACCTCAACTGGTAGTACGGCTTCTTGACCATATCCTAATTGAAATGGCGTGACCGAGGTACTTGTTTGTGGTGACGTTCTATACGCCCATAGAGCCTGACTCAGACACTCGTTCCATCACCTCGCATTGTCTGAATAAACCCTTTAAGGGTTTTATTGGACGAATCTGCCTGACCGTTTGATTGAGGGTAATATGAAGTGGTGTTTACTAGCCGAATCACATATTCGGCCAGGAAGCTTTTTACTCTCTCACCATTTAACGAAGTACCATGGTCCACCATTATTGTTTGTGGTATATCGAATTGGTGAATGATGTGCTCCTTTATGAACTTGATGACTTGCTCTTGAGAGATCTCTATCACTGGAATAGCTTCCACGCATTTGGTAAAGAAATATGTGGCGACGATGATGAAGGTGTGTTTCTTGCTTGAAGCAGGATAGATTTTTCCTATCAAATCTATCGCCCATCCCATGAATGGCTATGGTTTAATGATAGGGACCATTTTGGTCGCTCGTGCCTTCTGGATGGGCCCATCCTTCTGACAATCGATACACCATTGGCATATAATATGCATGACTCTCCCATTTTCAGCCAATAATAGCCGCTCCGTATAATCAACCATCTCATCTTTATCCCGGCCTGGTAAGCCCCACAAACATATTCGTGTATTTCGGCCATAATAGTTTGGGATTTCGATGGCCCTACACATTTCAACAATAGACCGTCTTGGCATTTTTTATATAACACATCTCCCAAAACCACGTAATTCAAGGCTTTGAGTTTCAGCCTTTGATCTTTCCCATTTTCGGGCTGTTTTAGAAATTCTTTGATCTCGCTTCTCCAATCGTCCTTATCTTGGACTTCGATGATCATGACATCCATCACTTTTTTTTGTCTCATCAGGGCTGGCTTGACCTCTTCGCTCCTATATATACCGTCTATGGTTGTCTATTTATATCTGGAGGCCGCTTGGGCCAAATTATTGGCCACTTCATTCTTCGCCCTCAGAACATGTTCCAGCTCCGTATAGTCAAATTGACCTAGTAATTCTTTGGCTACATCTGATAATGCCACGACTGATGGGCTCTAAAATTTAAAGGCTTCTGTCACCTGTTGGATTACTAATTGCGAGTTTCCTTGAATAGACACATGCGTTACTCTCATATTGAGGAGTATTTCCAACCCAAATATCAAGGCTTTGTACTCGGCCTGATTATTAGTGCAAAATTCATCCAGCCTAATCACGAAATAGAATGATTCTCCCAATAGACTGACTAAGACTATTCCTATCTTTACTCCTTTTGTTGTGTTAGATCCATCAAAATACATCGTCCATGGTTTCAAACTGCATTCGTCTAATTCCATTTCCATTTCTCTGATGGTACTCAAACATAGTGGTCAGCTAAAAAATCTGTCAAAGCCTAATTTTTTTTACAGCTTTTTGAGGTTCATGTCATATATCAAATTCTGACAATGATAATGACCAGAAACCAACTCTTTGATGCAAGATAGGACGAGAGAACATGTACTTTATTATATTAACTTTAGTGATCAAGTACACTGTATTCGGCCTAAGGTAGGCCCGTAATTTAGTACATGTAAAATAAAAAGCCAAACATAATTTCTCCATTGGAGAATAATTACATTCATAATTCAACAGTTGTCTACTGATGTAATAGATGGCTTTTTCGTCGTCTATATCATCATTTTACGCGATCATCCCAGCTATGGACTACTCTTCGGCTGATATGAACAGCTTCATTGGCCGTCCTGGCACAGGGTGTACCTTCACTGCGGCTGCGACAAATAGTTCTTCAGGCTTTCGAATGCCTTTTGATGTTCTTTGGTCCAGATAAATTCATCCTTGTCCTTCAGCCTCAACAGAGACGAGAACACTTTATTTTTCCATGCACAGTTAGAGATAAACCGTCTTAAGAAATTAATTTGTCCTAAAAAATCTCTGCAAATTTTTCTTATTTCGGGGTGGTTTGGCCTTAGTGATTGCCCGAGATTTATTAGAATCGATCTCAATCCCCCGTTGGTGTACTAGAAAGCCCAAGAAATTTACTGCACACACCCCGAAAGCACATTTGGCAGGGTTCAACTTCAGTTTAAATTTTCTCATTCGCTCGAAAGCCATTTCTAAATGGCTAAAATGTTCGTCCATGTTCACAGATTTAGCCACTATATCGTCTACATAGACCTTTACTAATTTGCCAATCATGTCATGGAAAATTAGATTCATGGCCCGCTGGTAAGTGGCCCCGGCGTTGCTTAGACAGAACAGCATCACCACCCACTCATAACATCCTAAAGAACCTGGACACCTAAAATCCGTATTATGTATATCACTTTCGGTGATATAGATCTGGTTATAACCTGCATACCCATCCATAAAAGAGTGTACATAATACCCTGATGTGGAGTCTACTAGGGAATCCACCGTTGGCATGTGGTATTGATCTTTTGGTGTGGCCAAGTTTAAATTCCTAAAGTCTATGCATATTCTTAGCTTTCCATTCTTTTTCATGACAGGACGATTTTTGAGAACCATTCTACGTATCTGGTCGTCTTAATGAATTTCGCCTCTGAAAGGCGTTCAACCTCTTTCTTAATGTTAGGCATATTATTGGGTGCAAACCTTCGGGGAGGTTGTTTATATGGTCTATGGCTCAACATGATTGGCAACCTATGCTCTATTAAGGTTCTATCTAAACCAGACATGTCATTGTAATCCCAAGCAAAACAGTCTTTATATTTTTATAAAAAATGGATCAGTTTTTCAAGTACCTGGGCCTCTAGTTCCTTGCTGATGTAGATGATGCGTCTATCGTCCTCGCTTCCCATATTTATCTCGTCTAATACATCATGTGCCCTTGAGATGCTCGCCTTATGCCGTCTATTCAGAGCGTGTTCTTCTTCTTCCAGTTCGCTCTTGTGACTTCCTTCCATCAAATAATCTACCCCACATGCCTCTCTTATCCTTCTTCTGTCTGGTGCACTGATAATTTATCCCTTAAGGCCGAAATCATGGCCTAAGCTTAGCCTCATTTTATCATTCCATTATATAGGCCATTAGATTGGCCTTGGTAGCCGTCAGTGC
>SKCR01037216.1:0-14357 GCA_019454045.1 Zanthoxylum bungeanum
TTAGAAACAACCAACTAGGCATGCATAAAACTATAACATATTAAACATCCTAATCATGCATAGAAAAATAAATATCATACTAAACAATTAAATTATGCTCAAACACAAGTTGGATAAAACAAAATACGTGTGTCTTTCAAGTGGAACGTGGCATTGTATCCTGAGTACAAACCGCACTACCGTCCATTCGGATTCGGCTACGGAATTTATGTCCGGGTTTCCATCCGATATACCACAAGAAATAACACATATTTCATTCACCCCAAAATCACATCATACAGTAATTCATCATTTCATGTAAACTAATTCTAATAACATGCTCAAATAACCATTCTAAGTCATTTCATGTGAGCCAATTCCAACAACATGCCAATTTAACTACTTATGCTAAAATACCATAAAATACATTTTAAATTATTATTTTATGTGAGAAAATTTTGTATTATAAACCCTCAGGTCTAACCTTTTTTGTGTCGTTGCTCGGAGACACGTTACACGACCGTCGGAAAGGCTAAATCACCACGATCACACCGGTTCGCTGTTTTGGTGCTTTGCTCATTGTTTTGCCACTTTGCTCGCTTTTTGAGTTCGCTTCGCTGCGTTCCAGGTCTCCACACTTGGCTCACTGGTTGGCAGTGGATTATGGCTGTTTTGGTGAATTTTGAGGGGTATTGGACTGCCGTTTGCTTGGTTTATTCAAGGATCTTCAAGTGCAGTTTTTGCTCACTGTTTTGGTGACTTTGGGGGCTGTTTTGAGGGCTTTTGAGCTGCTGTTTTTGGACGAATTTTGGAGAGTGTTTAAGGCAGTTTGTTCACTGGTTTGGGGGCTAAAATTAGGGTAATTTGAGCACAAATTCCAGGGGCTTAATTGGGCGTGACAATGGGCTGTTTGGTGGACTGTTTCAGAGGCAGTTTGGGCGTGAGTTTTGAAGGCAGAATGGGGCTGATTTGGGCGCTAGTTTGAGGGCTGAATGGAGGTGATTCAGAGGCAGTTTGAGCGTGAGTTCCAGGGCTGATTGAAGGGGTTGTTTCAGGGGCGTGAGATGAGGGGCTGACTTGAGTCGTGAGGAGGCAGTAGATGCGTGAACAATAGGGCTGTGACGGATGATCAGGGCGCGAAGGGGGTTGTGTGCATACGTGAAGGAGGGCAGTTTGTGGGGGGGCTGTCATTGATCTCTTGGTGGGATTTTTGGGTTCTTTTATAGGCAAGGGTGGAGGGGTTGGTTGGCTTTGTGTGTTACATTGTTTGAATTAGGTGGATGGTTGGTGGCTTGTGTTTACATTGTTTGAATTAGGTGGATGGTTGGTGGCTTGTGTTTACATTGGGTGGATGGTTGGTGGCTTTGTGTTTACATTGTTTGAATTAGGTGGATGGTTGGTGGCTTGTGTTTACATTGTTATTTTTGGGAGACTATGGGCGTGGGGTTTGCTAATTTTATGACTCTTAGAAATTATTTACTATTGCTTGTGTTTTGGACCATTATCATTTGGATTCATTTGGACTGATTGTAAATAAATGTGAACTTGTTGGGCCATTTAAACAGGGACAAGTTCATGTCCTTTGACAATTAGGCCAAAAGCTTCTAAAATGCCAATGGGCCATTTTTGTGTTAGGCCTCTTATCGTTTGAAGTTGTTTAGATATATTATTGCAAAATGTAAACTTGTTGGGCCTTTTCAACTGGGACAAGTTTGCACTGCGCAATAGTATGATTGAATACTTTGAAATGATAATAAGCTGATTTGTATATGTATTGCACACATCTTATACACCTCACGCATACATGCATCATGCTAACCCTTATGTTTCAAAAGCCATCATAGATTCCTGTTGGGCTAGGGAAGAAGGCAGACTCATCAAAAGACCAGCAGTAAACATGAGTGAATCTGTCAATGAGGGATCCCGAATGGATCAGATTGAAGCAAATCTCACCAAAGTGACTGAACAACTGCAAGCTCTGACTGCTGCCATGTCTAATGTAGCTGTGCCCCGTGCTGGGGGAAGTTTTGAGAATGAGAGGCGTGAAGAGCCTCAAAACAGGGTTAATGATGATATCCCGATGTTTGAAGATGACATGGCTGAATATGCCGCTGGAAGAGTGGCCCGGGTCTCAGGCAGAATTTCAGAAGCTCCGTGACCAGGTTGAGTCAGTTACCCCAAGATGAAGGGTAAGGATGAAGACTTGTTAGACTATGAGGCAATGACCTTTGAGGAACAGTTGCCTGCTCAATTCAAGATGCCAGATATGGCCAAGTTCAACGGAAATGGAGATCCGAGGGTCCATCTTCGCCAGTACGTTTCAATTATGAGTTCAGTAGGTTTGTCGAAGCCCAGGTCCAGAAAATGTTCGGCATGTCACTTGAGGGAGCTACTGTGGTCTGGTACCACAGCCTTGAGAAGAAGATTAAAGAAGACTGGAGAGAACTAGTTGATGCCTTCTTAAAACAATATGTGACTGACTTAGAGATCGACTTGTCGCTCCGCGACTTGGAGAATACTAAGCAGAAGCCTGATGAAAGCTTTAAAGAATATGTGGATCGCTGAGGAGCCAGCTTTTGAAGATGCAGACTCGGCCCTCGGAGAATGACCAGATTAAAATGATCATCAAGGGCACCAAGCCCTCCCTTTACAGCAAGTTAAGGAGGATGACCTCCATGATTACAGACTTTCGACAGTTGAGAGAGACTGTTATGGATATCGAGGAGGAAGAAGCCGAGAATCGGAAGTTCTATGGCCAGAATAGAAGGAATACTCGGAGACCAAACCCGCTACTGCCGAGGTTCTGCTGCCATTAAGAACCGATGCTTCTCCAACCTGGGAAGACCCTTGTCCAAAGTGCTTGAGAAATTGATAAGGCAAGGACTCTTAAAACCTTTGGAGCCTAGACCACTCCCAAATCCTCCCCCACTAAACCTCAATATGAACCGCTACTTACTCTACGCAACTTCCACCAACAGCCTGGCCATGACACCGATAGTTGTGTTCGTCTTCACCATGAGATCCAAGATTTAATTGACTCCTATAAAATCCCAGACCCTGAAAAGAACAGCCAACACACACCGCAATCCCCTACCAGATTATCACTCAGTTCCACCACCCACCTACATGATCAACTCTGTCCTACCCGAAACCTTTGTCCTCCGGGTTCTCGACCACCAAGCTTCTTCCATGGGATATGACAATGATGAAGAACCATAGGCCGAGGAAGAAGACAGTGTTGCAAATGATGAGGTTGTTCCTCATAGTTTATTTGATCCTGCTTCTTTTAAAGTAGACATTGATTTAGTCTACCCATTTGAACTATTTTCTTGAATGATAATAAAAACGTTCATTTCTCTCACTCGTCTGAATATGCGATATGAGTGTGTTTGATAAAAGCATTCAATCTTGGTACTATGATACTCAATGATGCTTAGAACATGGAGAATCTTCGGAAGAAGCCAGCAGAAAAGATAAGGTAGCCATTTAGAAACTGGGAAATGGAACAGTAAGACTATCAGATTTAAAAGAGAATGAGTTCACCGAGCCGATCAATGTTAACAGATTGAAGCTGTATTTAGCCTGAGGAAGAGAAGATTGAGCAGTCACCAAGAGAATTGGAAGAAGACCTAACCTAACGGGATAGGAAATTCATTCATGCATACACGTAACTTGCATCCCTTGTTTTGTGTTTTATGTTTGCAGATTTCAGAGAAAAGAGAACTAGCAAGGGACGACCAGAGACATATGGCGCCGAGGAGCACAATGAAGGTCTCACCCATCATGAACAGGGAGGACCTCTACACTTGCATACGTATACATTACATGCACACGTCTTTATTCTGTTGTTTTGTATTCACAGGTTTTAAAGAAAAAAAGAGAAAAAGAAAAAGAAAGCAGCAAAGATCAAAAGGGGACACAAGCAATTCATTAGGGGTGGCAGAGAAAAAGAAGAATTCATGAGACGCATCCTAATGAACTTATGCCAAGCAAGAGGCGTATTGAGATCCGGTGGATTTTTGACTTCTCGTTACCTCTTTTGTGGTTTAGCTAACCACCATTCGGTGAAGGTATTAGTACAATTATTACTAATCTTTTTTTTAGTACTATAAATTGAGCTCGATATTTCTCTCCTCAACATATTTAAACATACATCCGAGTAAAAGAGAGAAAATGGAAGCCACCTCCAGAAGACGAGTTGAAACCATTTGTGTGTTTTGCGGTACCAGTGTGGGTGCTAAACCGCAATACATAGAGGCTGCAAAAGAATTGGGTCGAGTCATTGCTGAACGGAATATGCACTTAATATATGGTGGAGGCAATCTTGGACTGATGGGAATTGTTTCAAAGGATGTACGTGACGGGGGCAGTCCAGTTCTGGGAATCATCCTAAAGCCTTTGGCGGAGGCGAATCTGATAGGACCATCGAACGGAGAAGAATTGCTCGTGCCGGGAATGTCAGAGCGACGGTGGAGATGATTAACCGTGCATATGCCTTTATTGCTCTACCAGGAGGTTTGGGCACGTTGGAGGAAATGTTATAGTGCTATCTTGGGCAAACCTAAACATACATCAGAAACCTCTTGGATTATTTAACGTTGATGGGTTTTATGATTTTCTTTATGTGTTTCTTGAAGACAGCCGAAGGAATGGGTTCATAACAAAGCCTGTGAACGAACTCCTTTTTACAGCCAGAACTGCCCAGGATTTAATTGACCAAATCTTGGCCTTTGAACCACACGTGGACCCTATCATTTCCGAGATCAAATGGTCCGAGGACGATCGTGGTAAAAAGCGTAAACTGAATCTGGATCTTAACCTCTAGTCTTCTGTATTACTATCTTGTTTATTTTGTGTTATTTGAATAAAAAATAATAAAAAATAAAAAATTTGAGTGAGAGAAATCTTTGATAGTTAGACATATGTCCGGTGATGACATTGTATGCTGTAGGGAGAAACCCTAGAAACGATAAGTGCGAGACACGCTCTCTTCCGGTATTCTGAATAGATTGATCTGAGTTAGACTCACGAGCACCTAATTACAGGGTCCTAGCATAGAAACCTGAGTAGTTAGCGAGGTGACTAGTTGAAGAGATGACGTATTAGTGAATGACCGTTCGCCTGGATGTCCACACTTGTTTACTAATGCTATGATAAATGATATGGTCCAGAATAAAAGAAAAAATCTCTAAAAAAAAAAGAAAAGAAAAAAGAAAAATGGGCCGCCTATAACCGATAAGCGTGAAGCTACCCATGGGCGAGTATTAGGACCACCATGAGGAGAAATGCTACCTTAAAGGGTAGGCGTGTCAAAAAAAAAAGGAGAGGAAAACCGTATCATGTTGAGTATGCTGAAGTAATCACAGAATGTGATTAAGACATCCAGGTTGGTTAGACCCACTGGTTCGATTCTCTGAAACGAAATCACCAAGTTAGCTTACTTAAGGACTAAGCTGCAAAAGAACCTTAGCACACACCACTAAGAGTCTAGTTCGGATCACCCATTCAGACAATCGAAATTGAGTATATCAAGTACTTTGAAGGTTCTCTGGTTTTGACACGAAGCATTCGTTGAGGACAAAATATGTCTAGCTATCAAGATTATCTCGTGAGAGGTAATACAATGTGTGAAATAGAATATCATCTTAGCTTGGGAACGAGGCCCATATCGGTATCAGCTTGGGGGCGAAGCCCACATCAACATCAGTTTGGGGATGAGTCCCAGGGTCGAGACCCACATCTGCATCAGTATCGGTTTCGGGGATGAGTCCCAAGGTCGAGGCCTGCAGCAGCATCAATATCATTTTAGGGCGAGGCCCACATCAGCATCAGCCGAGGGCCGAGGCCCATTTCAGTTTCAGTCTCGGAGATGAGTCCTAGGGCCGAGGCCCATAACAACATCAGCTTGGGCGCTGAGGCCCATTTTGTCAGCGGTATTGGGATGCGTCCCAGGGTCGAGGCCCCCGTTGTCGGTTGCAGTTATTGGGATGCGTCCCAGGGTCGTAGACCCACTGCATCATATATTCCATTTTCGGGATGCGTCCCCGGGCTGAGGCCCATTTTGTCAGCGGTATTGGGATGCGTCCCAGGGTTGAGGTCCACACCATCAGAGTTTTGGAAGGAATCCAGGAACGAATCCTAGATCATCATGAAGTGTCGGGGACTGTCATAGATTATCATAAAGTGTTGTGGACTATCGTGGATTATCATGAAGTGTCGTAGACTACCGTTGATTATCATAAAGTATCGTGGACTACCGTGGACTATGAAGGTTATGAAGATTATGTGGATTACCGTGGACTACCGTTGATTATCATAAAGTATCGTGGACTACCGTGAACTATGAAGATTATGAAGATTTTGTGGATTATGTGGACTACCGTGAATTATGAAGATTATGAAAATTATGTGGATTATGTGGACTATCGTGGACTATGAAGGTTATGAAGATTATGTGGATTATGTGGACTACCGAGGAATGTTGTGAATTATCGTGGACTAACGTGAAGAATTGTGGACTACCGTGACGCCCTAGTACGGGCCCTAGCACCATCGAACCAACACAACAGGCGGACCAGGTGAACAGCTGGCGAGCCAGGTAAGTAAAAATGCATTGCACGAACTTTGATAGGATTGTCACTGGCACACACTGAACAACCCAATCAAAGTGGGGGCGACTGTAGGCATTGCATCTTTGCATACCGAACCCGATGAGGAGTCTTATAAGAGGCACCGCCTTTTAGTCGTGGAGTTCGCGAAAATGGTCGAAGGAAAGGTTAAGTCAAGAGATAATACATTTTAGAATTAATTCGCTAAGTTCGCTTAAATTTGCTTGCTAAATGTTCGTTTCAAAGCGTTTCTACAACCCGAAAATCACCGCAAACCCTTCCAAGCCCACCTAGATACCCAAATCCACATCCAAAGCCCATTAAACCATTTATTAGCAAACCCCACGCCCATAGTCTCCCAAAAATAACAATGTAAACACAAGCCACCACCATCCACCTAATTCAAACAATGTAAACACAAAGCCACCAACCATCCACCCAATGTAAACACAAGCCACCAACCATCCACCTAATTCAAACAATGTAAACACAAGCCACCACCATCCACCTAATTCAAACAATGTAAACACAAAGCCACCAACCCCTCCACCCTTGCCTATAAAAACCCAAAAATCCCACCAAGAGATCAATGACAGCCCCCCCACAAACTGCCCTCCTTCACGTATGCACACAACCCCCTTCGCGCCCTGATCATCCGTCACAGCCCTATTGTTCACGCATCTACTGCCTCCTCACGACTCAAGTCAGCCCCTCATCTCACGCCCCTGAACAACCCTTCAATCAGCCCTGGAACTCACGCTCAAACTGCCTCTGAATCACCTCCATTCAGCCCTCAAACTAGCGCCCAAATCAGCCCCATTCTGCCTTCAAAACTCACGCCCAAACTGCCTCTGAAACAGTCCACCAAACAGTCCATTGTCACGCCCAATTAAGCCCCTGGAATTTGTGCTCAAATTACCCTAATTGTCGTCCATTGTTTGAATTAGGTGGATGGTTGGTGGCTTGTGTTTACATTGTTTGAATTAGGTGGATGGTTGGTGGCTTGTGTTTACATTGGGTGGATGGTTGGTGGCTTTGTGTTTACATTGTTTGAATTAGGTGGATGGTTGGTGGCTTGTGTTTACATTGTTTTTTTGGGAGACTATGGGCGTGGGGTTTGCTAATAAATGGTTTAATGGGCTTTGGATGTGGATTTGGGTATCTAGGTGGCCTTGGAAGGGTTTGCGGTGATTTTCGGGTTGTAGAAACGCTTTGAAACGAACATTTAGCAAGCAAATTTTAAGCGAACTTAGCGAATTAATTCCAAAATGTATTATCTCTTGACTTAACATTTCCTTCGACCATTTTCCTCCGCGACTCCGACTAAAAGGCGGTGCCTCCTTATAAAACTCCTCATCGGGTTCGGTATGCAAAGATGCAATGCCTACAGCTCTGTTCCCGAATCGCTCCAAGGAGAGGTATACTGGATTTCTTGTTGGTTTTACCTCGTCTTGATCATGTCATGTTCAAATTACTATCTACAGTTGCAACTGTTCTACTTCTAGCGTCTATTGACATCATAAAATTGTTCGCAGAGCCCTCCTACCTGTTTAGTCCCCGGGGCTGGTCTTGGGCGGCTGGCTTTGGAGATCTCCTGTCTAGGTATGCCTAAGATGTCAAGCTGTCACAATTAGTACACTTAATTTTCAACAGCACCCAACATTTTTCATGCTGCATACCAGGTTTTATAAGCCAGGGAAATGAATTTTCCTACTACATGATGATATGCTCGAGTTTTATTCTTAATCAGTAAGAAACTTATAACAATATTCCCTTGTCCAACTCCTTTACACTTTGTTTTCCATGGTTAATGAGAGTGAATCTTTAACAAGAATTTCTGTTCTGCTATGTTTTTCTTTTTGTTTGATCAGTACTCAAACTGCGGGGGAGTGGACTATATATCCTTGGATCCACAGCAATTGCAATTCACTTTCTGACAGTGAACAACTTCGTCCTTTTTCAATCCCAGACATTCATCCAGCGAGGTATTCATACTGCTGTACATGTCTCTTTTCCTTTCAGACTCTTTACATGGAGCCATATTGTTTGTTATCTTGAATTTTGTGAACATTTTACCCCAAAATTGGAACTTTTGAAGGATTTCTGAGTTTCCCAAAGCCCCAAACTAAAGACTTTTCTAGTCACTGTAGACTATCTTATCGTAAGGATAATTTGGCTGCTTGTTGAGAGGTCCATTTTTTAGAGTTGTGGTTCCAACATTTATAAATTGCAGTTTGACTTTCTAATTGTAGAGGCTTTTCTCTTAAATTCATGTATCATAGCAGTGTTTAAAAATCGGGCTAGGTGGCCCTAGCCCGTCCCGATTATGGAGCAAATCGGTCATCTAGGCAGGTTCTAGGCAAGTCTAGGCGGACAAGTCAAAAAATTGTGTTATTGGTATGATATTTGATCCAGATCCATTTTTCTATTTTTTTTATCATAAAATCGCAAATATAAGACACTGACTTGATCAAATAAGGCGTGTAGTAATTGTTTAATTGATCAAATAGAATTACTGAATTGATCAGTTAAAATAATTGTTATTTGTTGGCTAATTTGAGATTTGAGTGTGATTACTGAATTGATCAGTTAAAATAATTGTTTTTTATAATTCTTTTCAATGACAATCATTTGCTTTTAATCATGTATTGTTTACTTGTTTATGGGTTTTTCCAAGGTATAACGCTATTGTAAATTAAAATTGCACTAGATAAGAGACATGAATATAATTTTTTCAAATAAAGAAAGATGACATAAATACATTTTTATTCAAATAATTCATTACATAATTACAATTTTTTTGAATAAAATAATAAAACCGCCTAGTCTGTTCGTTTAGGCGCCGCCTAGAAGGCTTGAGCGCTGCTGCGCTAGGCCCTCCCTCACCGCCCGACTAGCGCCTAACGTTTTTTTGAACATTGTCTCATAGTTTTGATGATGTAAGAGTAATTACTCAACATTACTCAACATCATCCGCAATAGTACTGTTCATAGACATGGTTGGGACTTGCATATGTTTGAATGTCAAATTTAATGTTTTGAACTGTTTGGGTCTGGCCGTTAGTCCCAGTTTAGAATGCAACATAGGAAGGCCTGTATAATCTAGGTATCACAAGAAAGTTGTCAGTTTCTATCAATGTTTAAAAATACGGGGCGGCGCGAGGCGAAGCTCCTCGAGGCGGTGAGGCGGGCGCCTCGATCCGGAAATCGAAAAATAATCTAAAATACATTCATTTCTCTCATAATTCATAGTATGTTCAAAAAACTATTGATAAGTAATCCAAATACATTACTTTCATCACATTACAAATACATCCATCAACATAATGTACATACAATATAATTTCACACCCAAAAGAATGAAAATCAAGTATTTCTCTCATTCTTAATTCTCGGCCATAACCTAAATTTTACTTTGGAAAATTTCACAAATTGCCACTGCCATCAAACCAAAAAAGAAAATTAACCCAAATCTATTTCTCCTTGGCCGAACCCTTTGGCTAATTTTTCTTCAAAAATTTTTCCCATTTCATACTAAAAATCGATTCTAAAATACTTTTAATATTTTCTAATTCATTAATTTGCCCAAATTGGAATGTAAAGAACCAAGACCCAATAGACATAATCAACATAATTCAAGGAATTCATAGACATAGTATACTTACAATTTGTCCTCACGAACGAAATTAAATTCCAAATTTCGTACTTGTTCTCCCCTCTCTTCTACCTCCTTCTTCTCGGCCTCTCTCCTCTCTTTCTTCTCATCTTCTTCTTTCCTTCTCGGTCCCTCTTTCTTTCTCTGGGTTTCTCCTCTTCTCTCTCTCTCTCCTTTTTCCCTCTCGGTTTCTCTCATTCTTCACTCTCTCTCTCTTGCTCGATCCTTCTCTCTTGAACCCCCTTTTTCTTTTTTCTTTTTTTCGGTCTGCTCCCTTATTTCTTCTCTCTCTTCCTTCTCGATCTCTCTATCTTCTTCTCTCTCGATTCTTCTCTCAATCTCTTCTTGATTTTTCTTTTTTCTTTTCTCTCCCTTTCTCCTCTGTTTTCTCATCTTCGGCCAGAGGAGACGGGAAGCAGAAACCCTAAAGCAGAGGCGGGATATCAAATGGGTTCCTTCTTTTTTTTTTAATAACGATGCCAAAACGACGACGTTTTGGCACCAAAACGTCGTCGTTTTGGTCGGATTAGGAAAAAAAAAAAAAAGGGTCACCGATGAGGCGCCCGCCTCATCGGTGAAAGGCGGCCGCATCAGTGGTTAGCGTATAAGGCGGCCGCCTCGAGGCGCCGACGCCGTGAGGCGGTACGAGGCGGCCTGTATTTTAAAACACTGGTTTCTATGCTTGACTTCATCCCTCTTTAGTTGCAATCAATTTGCAGGGCTTTTTCAATGCATAGATGGTTGGGTAGTGGATAAAGAAAATAATGCACTTGTATTCTTGAAAATCTATTTTAGAGAAACTTGCTCCCCGATTTTTCTTTTTCTTGGATAAATTTTTCTCTACGGTTCCTTTTTCTTTTGGCTAAAAAAAAAATTCGATTTCTAAACTGTATCATTTACTTGCCTTGGGAGCAGCGCAGGGATTACTGAAGGTTTTTCTATGTGTGGTGGTGACTTTATTGAAGTCTACGGTGACCCAAGCCAAGTAGGTAGGAAACTAATACGACTTCTTTGTTGTATATCTTATTTCTTAATATTTGATATGTATGATTTTTGAGATTGTAATTAATAATAATTACGAATGCTATACAAGGAAGCCTCTAATCTTTGCTCCTTCAATCATTATCCATAGATTCATTGAGCATTAACACATTTCCAAGGATAGACCATCTTTTAGATATAATCTCTATTTGGTTTTGTGATTAAAAAAGTGTGGTGAATAAATGATGGCTTATAAAAGATTTTTTGTATTTTGGTTTATGCTAAAAAAAAAATAATTAATTACGGTGCACTTTTCTAATATTTTGATGGTGGGTAAAAGTTAAAAACTTTAACTTTTGCAAAACTCAGTTTTTAAAAGAAATCATGATTAGTAATCACAATTTTTTATTATTAATCCAATACTTAAACATTTTGATTTGACCAAAACATAGTTTTGTCATTTCACAAAAGGTCAAACCACAAAACCAAACAAAGTCATAGTGATGTTGTCATACAAATGTGCTTTATAATATTTCTTATCTTATTTATCTGGATTTTTTTGGCATGGGATTCTCTCATTACTTTGTATAATCCTAGAGGTCTCCATATTTTCCGTTTTTTTATCTACTTGAAGATTGGAGGTGGAGATGCGCATTTATATGTTGATCTATGCCAATTTTGAGCATGGACATTAGAACTAGCTTTCAATGCTTTTTAAAGACTTTACACACAGCTGCCATCTCTCTCTATCAAAACCGTATATGCTTCTCTATCATAATTTTCTTATCATGGGATGCAGTAGTAACTTGCTTCTTTATTGACACTGCACACAACATTGTTCAATACATTGAAATAATATCAAGAATTCTCAAAGATGGGGGAGTAAGTTCTTGCAAGTTGTTTGGACCACTTCTCTTATTCTTCGGTCTTCATTTGATCTTTCTCAGTACTAACGTGCCGTGCTTAAAAAAATTCATGGTTGACAGGTTTGGATAAATTTGGGGCCTCTACTTTATCACTTTGCAGATTTGTATGGACAGGAAGATGTAAGCTTCATTTCCCTATACATGCTGAGGACTATATCATGATGACGTGTTCCTTTTTATCTTATTCTTTGTTTCTCCTTTCCTCTGCATTAGGAAATGTCAATTGAACTGAGTTTAGAAGATGTAAAGCGGGTTGTTTTACATTATGGTTTCGAGTTTGAGGTAAATTCAGTCCCATGTTCATCTGTTTTTCGGTTACTGCACAAATTATCTTTTGACGCCTAATTTGACTTGGTCTTGGAATGCAGAAGGAAAAGACTATTGAGACAACCTATACAACTAATCCCCGGTCTATGATGCAAGTAAGCTTTCTGCTCTGTTCATTTTAATTTTATTTTTAAGGTTGTCATATGGGATGCATATCCACTGCATGAGTTGTGTCAATTTGCATTTCGAATGCTTCATGTGTTGCCTCATTATGTTTAAACTTCTTTGCAGAACCACTACTTCCCTGCATTTTGGACAATGAGAAAGAAACAATTAACAGTGGAGCACGCTGATGGTATCCACACAACAACAAACCAATGATGAATAGCTCTTTCTATGAGTAAGGTATACCCTAGCTCTTTTAGATGCTAGTTTTAAGACATAGCTAACGTTTCTGATGTGTTTCGTATTTAGATTTCTTTCTAAGAATTGAATAGTCTAACATAAAAGATAAGGCACAAAAAAAGGGATATCAAAGAATCATAACTACATTCCTCGAATTTTATAGTTTCAGACTTGTGCTCTCTCCAGTGGGTAGCTGTGTAAGTTCTTTCTCACCTTGTGCGAAGAGGAGCATTGAGCTCAAATATAATTGCTTGTGGTATTGCAGAATCAAACTTTTTCGGCATACTGAAATTTGCATTCGTTATTCATCACTTTATTGATAAATCCAAAAGCCTTTTAACTGTATTTGTTCTCAGTTTAATTTGCATGATATATGGGCTGCTGCTTTTTTTTTATTTGGTAGTGCTAAATATACATCATTGATGTTAAATATGTTGCATACTTATGCCCTAAATAAGGAAGAAAATTTTCATCCTAATTTTCACATCATTGAATGGATTACTTAACTCATTCTTAGAACACAAGTCATATAACAGTTCCAAATCAGTACCTCAATAAAAATCCTAAATCCATTCAAATTGACTGTATCAATTTTTATTTGGCATATGCTCTTTTGGTAGAAGAATTTCATTGATCATCTTTTCCAAATTTCTAGATGACGAGCCCTTTGGAGCTGCAGCTTCTTCTGCTAATTTCTTCCACTCCATGGCCTTGTTTCTCATTTACTTACCCTCATCTCCCTCCATCAACTCTCTCAACAACTTCTTCTCAACTTCATTTCTATTGACATCTTCATCGCCATTAATGTCCATTCCATCGCCCCATTCCTCGTAAGTATACTTACAATTAGTCATTTGATCTCCCTGGAAAGTCCAACAAATCATTGGCACTCCAGCACACAAACTCTCAATGGTTGAACCCCATCCACTGTGAGTTAAGAATCCTTCGATTGATTGGTGGTTTAGAACATCCTCTTGTGGGCACCAACTTGCCTCAAACTCAGATGGCAAATCTGCTGTCTCACCAGTCACAAGATCAGGCCTAATTATCCATAAAAATGGGTGACTGCTCCTAGCAAGTCCCATTCTACCTCGGTAAGTTATTCCTTTGTCATAACTACAACACTTACCGAAATTTACATAAATCACGGAGTTGTGTTCCTTTGAATCGAGCCATTGTAAACATTCTGTTTCTTCTTTCCAAAGATTGTATCCAATGAAGTTCAACACACCAATTTGTTCTTCAATTTAATTGAGAAGAAGCTGAAGTGGACCGACGGTAAATAAATTAGGAAACATAGTAGAGAGAGCATCCAGAACTTCTTGTTCTAATTCATCAAATGTATGAATAATTATAGCTGAAGCATTAGATGCATTCTCAGCTGCTTCTATAGGGTAGTTAAACATTATCTCATTAGGATCAGTAGTCCGAACAAAGCTTGGAAGATCCCTTATTCAGAAATCTCTTATACCCGGAATCGAGTCAATAACCGTGTCTAAATACTCTTTGTAATACAGCTTTCATCTGTAAATAAGC
>SKCR01037217.1:0-14594 GCA_019454045.1 Zanthoxylum bungeanum
CAGAAGATGGGAGCTTCTAAAACAAGAACAAGAAGCCCTCTTAAATCCTGGTACGTTCTCAAGCTCTCCCTCTCCCTCTAAATTTCTACATGTACTTGTGCAAAATGATTAATAAAATTGCCATTAACTCCAAGAAACCCAACATTGTCCTTCACCTTTTCTTTATTAAAAGATTGATCCTATTTGTTGTGAAAGTACGCAGTTAGTACTAGCATAAAATTCACTTTAGGATGCTATTTACATGGCCACTAGAATGTGCAGTTACCATGTTCTAAAATGCACTAGGCGCTAGTCGGGCGGTGACCCAGCACCTAGCGCCTAGGCTCGGAAATAGAGAATTTCCATATTTAGGTTTAAGATTTGGTGTGATTTTGACAAATTAATCATAGGGAAATGTTGTTCGAGTAATGGGTAAGATTTATAGAGGGTCATTTGATGAGAAACTAAAGAAAATTGAAGAAATTAGAGTTTTTTGAAATTAGGGTTTATGCTTCAAATTGGGGTTTTTTGATATTGATGAGTGAGAGAGTTAATTTTGTAAAGTTAAGGTTAGGGTTAGGATTAGGATGTGAAATGCCAGAATGGGAGGAAAATTTGCCAGAATACGCGGAAAATACCACCCATTCCGGTGAGCCCCTGGGCCCAATGATTTGGGGCTAGGCACAATGGTCATAGGCCGTTAAGCCTAAACGCACCGCCTAGGCGGCACTTTTTAGGACAGTGGCAATTACATATCTATTCCTACACCCCAAGCAATGTTTAAAAATACGGGCGGCGCCTCGAGGCGGCCGGCAATTGAGGCGCGAGGTGGACCTCCTAAGGCGGTGAGGCGGGCGCCTCGATCTGGAAATCGGAAAAATAATTCAAATACATTCATTTCTTCATAATTCATAATATGTTCAAAAAACAATTGATAAGTAATCCAAAATACATTACTTTCTTCATAATTCATAGTATGTTCAAAAAATTATTGATAACTAATCCTTAAATAAACTATCATTAGTGTCTAGCGGCATGAAGCTTGGGTCAAAATCTATGTCATCATCAGATGGGTCATCATCCAAAGAACCTCCTTCACTTGTATTGTCTTCATCCACTAATTGTGGAGCTTTCCATTTCCCTTTCCCTAACAAATAACATAAAGTCGTATTATTTTTTAATTTGATTATATAAGTTGTATTATTTTTTAATTTGATTATATAAGTTGCATTATTTTTTAACGCCGAGAAGCTGAAGACGAAACGCCGAGAAGCTGAAGAAGACACGTCGAGAAGCTGATGCGTCGATGCTGAGACGAGAAACCCTAGACGAAATTGAGAAGATGCGTCGATGCTGAGAAGAAACTCTAGATGAAGATGGAATGAATTTGTAAAATGATTTTACGCTTATTTTTTTTTTTATAAAGAAGTCAAAACGACGAAGTTTTGGCACCCACAAAAAGTCGTCGTTTCAATGGTAAAAATAAATAAAAAAATAAAAAAATGGCACAAGAACGCGAGGCGGCCGCCTCGAACCGCCTCGCGCCGAGTCTGCGTGAGGCGGCCTGAGGCGGCCTGAGGCGGCCGCCTCATCGGTGAAAGGCGGCCGCCTCGGTTGTTGGCGTATATGGCGGCCGCCTCGAGGCGCCGATGCCGTGAGGCGGTGCGAGGCGGTCCGGGGCGGCCGCCTCGAAATGTATTTTTAAACACTGACCCCAAGAAATTTAAGACAGAATTAGTAGATGTTAAAACTTGAGAAATAAAAAAGGAAATGAGCATGCATGTACACCAAAGAACTAATTAGCTGTTCTACTACAGTTTTAACAAAGCAACACAAATTTCAAATACAAATGCACATCTACACGTGCATATTGATATGTAATTGCCACCCTATGCACGTGTACCCTATGCACATCTACACGTGCATAGGGTGCTAAAAAATGATTTTGAAATAAAAATACACTCCAAGTTAAATCAGTAAAGTACCGTTGGGGAAGAACAAAGCAAAATTTCTAAGATTTTCAAAGTTAGAGATCCTAAAATACTCTTAACATGATGGGCGTCGGCCGCCTCGAAACGTATTTTTAAACACTGACCCCAAGAATTTTAAGACAGAATTAGTAGATGTTAAAACTTGAGAAATAAAAAAGGAAATGAGCATGCATGTACACCAAAGAACTAATTAGCTGTTCTACTACAGTTTTACAAAGCAACACAAATTTCAAATACAAATGCACATCTACACGTGCATATTGATATGTAATTGCCACCCTATGCACGTGTACCCTATGCACATCTACACGTGCATAGGGTGCTAAAAAGATTTTTGAAATAAAAATACACTCCAAGTTAAATCAGTAAAGTACCGTTGGGGAAGAACAAAGCAAAATTTCTAAGATTTTCAAAGTTAGAGATCCTAGAATACTCTTAACATGATCATGAAGGTGAAGCTCGAGACATTTAAAAGAAGTTAGAAACTTTGACCATATCCTACAAAGATCTAGAATACCGCATCACAAGAGCAAAAGAGAAGCCTATTTCAAAGAGGAAAGTAAAAAAGTTCCAGTCCCAAAAGCATCCAACAGCCACATTAGATGCATGTGGGAGAGAACAATATGCAGGTTAATAATTTTGAAATTGTCTTCACAATTTAATTTCCTCCAAGTAATTGATCAACAAATTATCAGTGTTCTAAAACACGGTGCCTAATGTCGCCTAGGCGCCTTGTTTAGGATATTCAGCGGGTTAGGCGCTTGGTGTCCAGCTGGCGTTTACTGTTAATGTTAATATAGTGGATTCCGGTACGACTAACAGAGGTTTCAGCAGTTCACTAAGAAAAGGAAAGGGAAAGCCCGAGGCAGGACGGCAGTTACTTTAGCCGCCGGAAACACTGATTTTTTGGGTTTTCCAAATTAACTTAAAAAAGACACCGTTTTTTTAACTTCACTTACAATTTTAAAGCTTAATATACAAATTTTCGAAAAACCCTAATTTTTCAAAAAAAAAAAAAAAATCTCAATTTCTTCAATTCTTTTTGTTTTTCATAAATTGAACATCTAGAAACCTAATGATCAATTTGTCCAAATTCCAACAAACCTTGACCTTAATTTCATAAAACCCCAATTTCCTAGGAATTTCCCAGGAGGTGTGGGCTGCCGCTCGAGTCGAGCGGCTCGACCAGTACCTGCATTTTATAACACTGCGAATTATAGAGGTTTTTTTAACCACAACTACAAATAATCCAAAGCTTCATGTCAATTATCAATATTCGTCATTCTAACAAGGGACATATAAATGAATACACACACACATATTTGATGGATAATTAAAAGTTTCTATTCGGTTAAAAGATATAGCATGATCAATTACATTCAGAAACACACCAAGTTTCAAGATATAGATGACACACACAAAGTTTCAAGCCTTCATCAGCTATAGTTCCATAAGGAAAATAAGAAACAGCTAGCAATCTCCAGTCTATTCAAGAACCTACCAAATTATTATATCCGAATGCATATTGAAGATGTGAAGTACAATCAAACCACCATTTGACAGCCACCTACTGTCATAAGCTGTCCAAAATCTCTACAAAAGAGCCTGTCTGCCAGAGCCATGTCTATGCCATTGTTAAAGGTGACATAGCAGAAACTAACTAATATCATTGCCAGCAGCCCCAATTGTGGGCCAAAAGTCATTAGTTAGGAACTTATATTTGCTTAAAATACCAGTAATCTCTTTTAAACATTAACTTTGTCATATTTACTTGGTTTCCTTGAAGTAGACCCAGTGTTATTAAAGGCGCAAGGCGCACCGAGGCGCAAAGGTCCTGGAGACTAGGCGCGCGCCCGGGAATGTGAGGCGCATATTTGTATATATAAATTTTCAATTAGAAAGATAAACATTTATATTCTTCTAATCATTTTGTTTTGAGTATTTTTTAATATTTTAACCAAATTATGACAAACATTTATAAATTATTGCACTCAATTAAATTTATATACATCACTATTTTCATAACTAAGTTGCTATTATAAATAAGATATTAATATTTACTTATATTGTCTTATGTACAATTTTATTATTGACTAGTTTAATCTTTTGGTTAAAATTATGTTCCCAATAATTATAAATGTATGATCTATTATTAATTATTATGACAAACATTTATATTTTACAAAATATAAAATTTTCTTATAATTTTAAACAATCCCAACAAATTATCTAAGAGTCAATATCAAAAGTAAATAAATTAAGTTAAATTATGAGATTTATTGTTATTATTCTTTTAACTCTCTATTTGGAAAAAAAAAACCAAAAAAAGTACAAAAAAGAGCTTTAATCAACGAAATTGGGTCAAAAACCAAGATTTTTGGCATTATGCGCCTAAGGCGCGCCTCATTCATTGGCATTAGGCGCGCGCCTCATCGCCTAGGCGCGCGCCTGATGCACGTCGCCTCGCCTGGATACCCTCTAGGCGCAATGGCTAGCGCCTCCACCTAGGCGCGCCTTTGATAACACTGAGTAGACCTAAGAGAGAATAAAAATATCACAAACTATGGTCAGGACAGAATCCATCACAAGTAGTTATACTCAACTCTTTCAATCACATGAACCCATAGAACTAACCAACATTGTATAACCATCCCAATAACCAAAACACACATATGTTATCACAAAAAAGGCAGAAAATAATCTACACACTGATTTTATTTAAAACAAAACCATGATGTTTAAGTTGTACCTTTTCCTCACACTGTACATCTGAACCTTCCACCTGCGCCGGAACGCCACTGGCACAACAGAACCATGCACAGGCACCTGAAAAGAACCATAATTGGCCGCCACAGCCATTTCCACAGGCGCTTTCAACTCTGGTGTGGTGGTAAAATAATCAGAACAAATAATCTTGTTCAGCCTCTCTCTCAATCCCGCATCTAGAAAAAAAAAAACCCAACATGAACAGTCAATTAAATCAACAATACTGATAAAACCTATCAAACCTAAAGAAACAAATCAAAATGTAGAAAACTTAACAAGTAACATTAGCATTGGAGTCTATGGGCTGTTCCGAGTTTGCAAGCCAGAGATTAGCGAGCTCAATACAACGCTGCAACGCATTCTTATGAGACAAACTGGAATCAATCGGCCGAGAAATAACAATCCGGTGAGCATGGAAATCAAATCCAAATCCCCTCGCCAAGCAGATCAGTAGCGTCGTCAGTGACGTAATCGTACGTCAGGCAACAGCCTCTCTCGTGAGTCCTAGTCAACATGGTGGCGGTGAAATCACTCTGCGACTTGACGTCAAACAACGACCCGAAATACAACAAATTCAACAACTCAGACACGGAAGAGTCCTTGTTGTCGTTGTCGGTATTCACCTGAGAGATTTCGTTGTCGGACGTGGGAGGCGGCGATTGGTGGGTGTTGTTGTGATGGAGGGCGAGTTCCTCGGAGAGAGCGGAGGAAAGGGGGCTGCGAAGCTTGTCGAGTTCGTCGATGAGGGCGGTGACGATGGGCTTAGAGCGAAGGACATCTTCTTGTTCCTTGTTCAGGGTTTTGCCTTGAGAGGCTGACTCTTCCATCTGGACGATTCGGTTGTATTTTTTGCGGAGGGCGCGGAGGCGTTTATTGATTACGTTCAGGACAGGACCGCCGTCCGACATGTCGGATGCAGCAGCTGTGTTGGACGCCATTGTTGTCGGTTTTGGGGTGGGGGTTTTGATAGGAAAAGCACCGCCGGATACGACGGTGACAATGTGAGAGAGATTGAATGCGGCGGTTGGGTTTTGGGTTTTGGGTTTTTGAGTGTGTGTGTATATTATTAGAGCTGCCGTAGCCCGTATGGGGTTTAGATTTGTTTAAGGGTATGTTTGGTTCAACGAATGGGAGGAGAGGGGAGGGGAGGAGAGAGATTTTAATGGAGGGGAGGGGAGGGGAGAGATTTTAATTAAATATATGTTTGGTTCAAAGGAGGGGAGGGGAGGGGAGGGTTTTAATTAGATATTGTTTGGTTCAAGAAGGGAGAGGAGGGATTTTAATGAGGGGGGAAGGGAGGGGAGAGATTTTAATTAAATATATGTTGATTCAAAGGAGGGGAGGGGAGGGTTTTTAATTGGATATATGTTTGGTTCAAGAAGGGAGGGGAGGGATTTTAAAACTAATTTACTATTTTATCCTTATAACTTGTTGTTGACGGTGGATTTTGGTCTCGGGGTAATATTGGAATATCACTCCCGAGGAAATCCTCCTCCAACTGTGAATTTGTTTGGTTATGGGGGACCAAAGGCAAATTTAGCGGAAAACAAGAAAATACGCCAATCAGACAAGGTGTTTTAACGTGGTTCGGTGGATTTTGGGATCCGACCTACGTCCACGGGCAAGAATAGGATGGTGCTTTTTTATTACTCGAATACACCTCTCAGGCCTCTCATTTGCTCTTACAAATTGGAACTTTATGACTCTAATCTTTCACTCTTGTGATGATTTTCAGATGATCCTTTTACACATGCTCTACCCTCCTATTTATAATAGTACAGAAATCAGATTCCTATTTGCGTAAGAAATCCTATTTGGACTCAATCTTCTCTTCTTGTAGGGTTTCCTGATCCGGTGCTGCCTTCTCATTCCGTATTCCCTTTTGGATTCTGACTCCTTCTCCTTGCGAGAGTAGGATATATTTCTTTATCTATCCATAAGAAGGGAGTACTTTTTTCTTGAACACGGCCCGTTGTCTGGTCGGTATTAATGAGGTCGGTCATGACAATCTTTTATACTGAGAGCGCTCCTGCCGACCTCTATAGTGCTCGTCATCTGAACCAAAGTGGTCGGTCCTCATGATGTGGTCGGTCTTTCTCATGAAGTCAACCAGGAAAGAATTTTACCCTTTTGTCCTTGTCGTGTTGTCTTAAATGCCGTAGTGCCTGAAAACACCATCAACATCTGTCCCCTAGTTTTCGGTTCCAACGAGTATGCGAGTTGGTGCCGGGAACTATATGAAGAGGGTGTGCTGATTGTTCTTGCTGGTAGTCGTCCCAGAATGCAAAAAAGAATCTTCTTGCCGTTTTAATCATTTTTCCTTTCCTCGAGACGCACAACCGTCACGTCTTCTTAAATGCCCATCAAACGGCTTTTGGGTTTCTTCTAACTTTCGACACTTGTCAAACATCCGCGGGGTGGAGGTCCCCAAAACCGACGGCGATGTGCATCCCAGTCACGACTATAAGAAAACGGGGTTTCACTGTTCCATTTTTTCGGCAATCGTCTGCTTCTTTTCTTTGCGATCCACTTAACTCCGTGTTCTCGAAGCTCAAGCCGCGGTCTTCATCCTTCTTCGTTGCCGAGCACCTAAGGAACGAGCACCACCTCACCGTATAACCTCCTGCTTTTGAGAAGAACAGTAAGTTTTCTGGGCGACCTTTTTTCTTTTGATGTGCCGTGGTTCTATTTGTTTATTTGCTTAGGGAGAGACTTGTGGTTTTGTTGGGTCTTGCTTTAGGGCACTTCTTTTAGAGACTCCAAATCTAGTTTTAGCATGGGCACCGTGGGTAGCTTCTCGTAGACTGATTCTCCCCCTTTCTCTGTTTTTTCTGGGTGTCAGGGATGTCTGACAGTAATTCTTCCTCCGAAAGGCCTGTCAAAATCTCAACCCCCCCTGCTGAGAGAGCTCTCCCGGGCTCAGGGGCGCCTAGTGTAGAAGATTCTCGATACTACCCCACTCCTTCTGAGATTGAAAATGACTCCTACCATCAGAGAGTTCCTCGGAAGGACCCAGAGCCTGGAGAACTTGGGTCGTCGGCTTTGGATATGAACCGTCCTTCTAAGATAACCGAGGATGATCTGGCGCTATTGCGGCAACGTACAGCATCCCAATAGACATTGCTCTTGAAGTTCCTGGCCCAATGGATCGTGCCAGTCAGCCTGACGAGGGCTCGGTGGCACTTCTTCCTGTTTTCTTCGAGTGTGGGCTACGTCTGCCGATGCAACGTTACTTTGCTTGGATGCTTGCTTGAGATGGAGATTGCCCCTTGCCAATAAGTTTAAATAGCTGGAGGATTCTGGCCGGCATATACGTGGTTGGCATCGGGCAGGTTTGGGTACACCTTGCTTGGAAGAAGTGAAGAGGTTATATCGTTTGAAGTCCAACCCAAAGACTCATTATGGTTGGTATTACCTCTCTGCCTACGACAGCTCGTCCAATCTCGTCCAGAAACTTCCTGACTCTAACAAGAATTTCAAGGACTATGGTTCTGGGCAACTGGGGATTGGGGTCGGGTCCTGAGATCGTTTGAGGAGGATGTCTCGTTTCCAGACGTCTTCAGGGCTGGAGGTTAGGAGTCTAACGCCCCTTTATTCTTTCTTTGTTCCCGTTCTCTAGTTTCTTTTAGGTTTTCTTACTTCTCTGGTTCCTCCCAGCTTGTTGGCGAGATGCTCCCAAGGTTTCTCGTCAGGTTTGGAGGCGAGTACTTGGGCTCGGGGTATGCTGCCCATTGGAAGGAGTTAATGATGCGGTCTTTGTTGATTCGGGCCTTATTCGGGCCGCCCCTCCGGAGGCCTCGGGTCGGATTGGTGGAGGTCTGCTGTTTGTTTTGTCTTCCTTGTTTGTTTATTTTGATGTCCTCTTCCTTTTTCTTCGTCTGTTTATATGCTCCGGTTTTGATTTCTCTTTTTTTGCTTTTGCTTTTTGTAGGCATGTCGAAGAGGCCAAAGTTTCTTGAAAAGTTGGCCGGTACCGTGAAGAAGGCCATCCATGCTGATGCTGAAACTTCCCAGGCACGGACCGATCTTGCTGAGAACATATCTTCTGGACAAATCCAAACAAGTGTTCGGGGACTATCCTCACCTTCTGGCGTGCAATCATCAGGATCTGCTCACCTTGCCAGTCCGCCGAAACCTCTTAGGAAGAGGAGGCGTCAGTTCGGGACCGAGGAGACCGAGTTGGCCCAGGAGGGAGAAGACGAGGGAGCTGCTCCAGTCAAGAGGAAGGACGTTCGTAGGGGGAAGAGGTCCTCTGAAGGTCCCTCCAGAAAACGGAAGGGCCCTGTGGTCCTCGGGGTGGATGACTTGGGGGAAAGCATCCGGGAGGCTACTTCTCACTTAGTGCCGGCTTTCAATGAATTGGCCGAGGTGATTCCCCCGGGGGAGGTCTCGAGGTACGAGGATGTATCTCCCGAGGGTGTTGTGACTGAGATGAGCTCTCAGATGGCGAAGGTATTTTCACTCCTCTTCCCGGTTTTTTGGGTCTCGGTTCTTTTTTTTTTTTTTTTGTTGACTCTTTTCTTCCTTTCTGTGCGCAGGCCAACTACCTTATGGCTAAGAACAAAGGTCTTCTTCTGACTTTGCTGTCCGAGGGCGGCCAGGCCCAGAGGCTTCAAAGTCGTCTCTCCGAAGTGGAGGCAAAGTTGGCTGACCGGGAGGAGGTGATCAAGAATCACGAGGCGGCCGCTGTCGAGAACTTCAAAGTGAATAAAGCCCTCAAAGCAGCTGCTGTGCTGGAAAGGAAACTTGCTGATAGTGCCCGGGAGGATCTGAAGGCTGCCCAATCTGAAATTGGGGTTCTGAGGGGGAAGTTAGCCAGTGCTGAGGCTAAGTTGAAGAGCAAAGACGAGGAGGTTGCTCGGGCCCGGGACAGTCTTGAGAGGAAGAAAACCGAGCTTGAGGAGAGAGAGATTGATCTCGAGGAGAGAGAGACCGAGCTGGAAAAGAGAGAAGCTGATCTCGAGGCCGAGAGGAGGCCATCCGTCTCGAGGGAGTTGGCGACTGTGCCGAGATGATACCGATGGTGCTGCCGAGCCTGAATATGGACCCTATCTACGCGGCCATCAGTTACTGTAAGGGGGACATTTCCGAGGAAGAGTTTAAAAGTGGATCCCTCCCCACCTGGGGAGGTGATGGATCCCGCCCCCATCTCGGTCGTTCCGGCTCCCGAGTCCCTCCTGAAGGAGGATCGGAGGTCCTGCCGTGGACGAGGACTGCCTGAGATCCCTCCTCCTGTTGCCGAGGTCGAAGTCGCAGCTCCTCCTCCTGATGCCGAAGTCGCAGCTCCTCCTCCTGATGTCGAGCCGCTCCTTCCGCCATTTGAGCCAACTGAGGAAGAAGTTCCTGCCCCTGCGCGGGAGGAATGAGAAAGGGTAACCCTACCGGGGCCCTATGTACACTTTAACTCTTTCTTGTAATAATATTACAACTTGTATTTATATACATTTATGCATTTATGTCTATTTATTTTTTTTTTCTTCTTCTCCTTTTATGCTTCTTGCCATCCTTGCAATTTTAAGGCCCGTCAGGGGTCAACACGAGCCAGAGGGGTCTGGTTTGACCCTGGGAGGAGTGAGGGATTTGGATCCGGGGGAATGTTATGTCCCCCTGGTCCGGAGAGCCGACTTGGTGGGGCGTATCTCGACCCCGAGCTGAGCGAAAGACTTGGGTTCTGGGGGAATGTTACCTCCCCAGACCAAAAGCTGACTCGGTGGGACGTAACCCGACCCCGAACTGTTTGAATCACTTGGCCCTGGGGGAATGTTACGTCCCAGTCCAAAGACGACTCGGTGGGACATCGCCCGACTCCGAGCTGTTTGATCACTTGGCCCTGGGGGAATGTTACGTCCCAGTCCAAAGACAGACTCGGTGGGACATCGCCCGACCCCGAGCTGTTTGAATCACTTGGCCCTGGGGGAATGTTTTTCACTCCCCAGTCCAAAGACAGACTCGGTGGGACATCGCCCGACCCCGAGCTGTTTGAATCACTTGCCCTGGGGGAATGTTACGTCCCCAGTCCAAAGACAGACTCGGTGGACATCGCCCGACCCCGAGCTGTTTGAATCACTGGCCCTGGGGAATGTTACGTCCCCAGTCCAAAAGAAGACTCGGTGGGCATCGCCCGACCCCGAGCTGTTTGAATCACTTGGCCTGGGGGAATGTTACGTCCCCAATCCAAAGACAGACTCGGTGGGACATCGCCCGACCCCGAGCTGTTTGAATCACTTGGCCCTGAGGGAATGTTACGTCCCCAGTCCAAAGACAGACTCGGTGGGACATCGCCCGACCCCGAGCTGTTTGAATCACTTGCCCTGGGGGAATGTTACGTCCCCAGTCCAAAGACAGACTCGGTGGGACATCGCCCGACCCCGAGCTGTTTGAATCACTTGGCCCTGGGGGAATGTTACGTCCCCAGTCCAAAGACAGACTCGGTGGGACATCGCCCGACCCCGAGCTGTTTGAATCGCTTGGCCCTGGGGGAATGTTACGTCCCCAGTCCAAAGACAGACTCGGTGGGAACATCGCCCGACCCCGAGCTGTTTGAATCACTTGGCCCTGGGGGGGAATGTTAGTCCCCAGTCCAAAGGCAGACTCGGTGGGACATCGCCCGACCCCGAGCTGTAAGAATCACTTGGCCCTGGGGGAATGTTACGTCCCCAGTCCAAAGGGCAGACTCGGTGGGACATCGCCCGACCCCGAGCTGTAAGAATCACTTGGCCCTGGGGAATGTTACGTCCCCAGTCCAAAGACAGACTCGGTGGGACATCGCCCGATCCCGAGCTGAAGTTTTTGAATAGTCCCGGTGGCTTTTTGCTTTCAAAGGATTTTGCCAGACAAGGAATTTTATTATTCATGCTTGGGGGCGTGTTGCTGCCCTTTTTACAACAGTTGTTCCTATTCGGTGTGTTGGCCCGGTTTCTGCAAAAAAGAAAAAGAGAAGAAATGAAAGTTGATCTTCATGGGAAGTACTTCTTAACATCTCGACGTTCCATGGTTTCTTCAATCTCTTGCCGTCCAGACGCTCCAGGATGTAGGCCCATGGTCTTACTATCTCAGTGATCTTGTAAGGTCCCTCCCACTTGGCACTAACGAACCCTCTTCAGGTCGTCGTGTTGTTCAGAGTCACTTTTCAGCACTAGATCACCGGCAGGAAGAAGGAGCGGGTCCGAACTCTCTTATTGTAGAATCGGGCCATTCTCTGTTGGTAGATGGCTGCTCTTTACTGCTGACTGCTCTCTTCTTTCTTCGATCAGGTCGAGGTGTGTTTTTGATAAGTTCTTCGTTCCGTTCGTTTTCAAAGTGGCGGACCCTGTGGTTGATATTCTGATCTCTGCCGGGATGACGGCCTCACATCCGTATGATAGGGAGAAGGGTGTCTCTCCTGTTGAGTCTTTGAAGGTCGTTCGGTGTGCCCACAGTACCTCTGGTAGCTCCTCGACCCATAGGTTTTTGCTTGATCCGAGCCGAGCTTTCAGGTTTGACTTGATGGTTTTATTGGTGGCTTCAACCTGCCCGTTCGACTTGGGATGGGCCGGCGAGGCGAATTTTAAGGTTATCTGGAGGTCTTCACAAAGTTTTCTGATCCCCTGCTGTCGAATTGCTTTCCGTTGTCGGTGATGATTGCCTGGGGGATTCCGAAACGGCAAATTATATATCTTTTCAGGAAACTCCGTGGCTTTCTTTTTTCCGAGATGGTGGACAATGGTTCTGCTTCTACCCATTTGGTAAAGTAGTCTATGGCCACGATTGCATTTTCGCCTGACCTCGTCCTTTCGGCATCGGCCCTATAATGTCTAGCCCCCACTGTACGAAGGGCCAGGGGCTGGATATGGTGGTCAGCTGTTCTGCCGCTGATGGTGGAGGTTGGCATTCCTTTGGCATCCCTCGCATTTCCGTGCTATCTTTACGCCATCCTCGTGCATGGTTGGCCAGTAAAATCCTTGCCTCAAGGCTTTGAAGGCGATTGATCTTCCCCGGCGTGGCTTCCGCAGATGCCTGCGTGAATCTCCCTGAGCACGTAGTCTGCTTCCTCTGGTGCTAAGCATCTTAAGAGGGGTACGGTGTATCATTTCCGGTAGAGTACTCCCCCAACTAGGGAAAACTTGGTGCTCTTGAACTTCAGCTTTTCTGGCCTCCTTTTTATCTTTAGGGGTTTCTCCTGTTTCCAGGTACCTCCTGATCGGTTGCATCCATGAATCTTTGTCTTCTTCTTCTAGTACATCCACCTCTGTCTCCCCTATGCTTCTTTCTTGGAGTTATATATAGTGGGATTACCCTGGGGTTTTCTGTCTTCATTGAAGAGCAAGCCTGGCCAGGGAATCCGCTTCGCAGTTGTCTTCTCGTCCGACTGTTTGAAGAGTACGTTTCCCCCTTTCTCCACCCACTTCTTTACTTCGGCTAAGTAAGCTACCATGGCTGGTTCTCTGGCTTGAAATCTCCTTCAGCTGTTGTATTGCTAGCTGAGAGTCACTCCTGATCACTACATTGTAGACTCCTATTACCGTACAACAGCCTTAGTCCGGCCAGTATCGCCTTGTACTCGCTTCATTGTTTGTCGTTTTGAAGGCGAATTTGGAGGGCGAGCAGTATTTCTTCTCCCTTTTTACTTTTTAGTGCTACCCCTGCTCCGTAGCCGTGCGAGTTTTGCGGACCCGTCTACAGACATTTCCCATCTGTCTTCTTCTACGGCTAAGACTTGCGGTTCTGTGAGTTCTGCTATGAAGTCTGCTAAGGCTTGCCCTTTTATTCGTGTTCTTGGGAGTAGGAGATGTCGTGCTCGCTTATTTCTACTGACCATTTCATCAGTCTCCCCGAGGCCTTTTCTGCAAGATTTGTCTCGGGGATAATCCGTGTATACCTGATCGGATGGGCTTGAAAGTAGGGTCGTAGCTTCCGTGCTGCAGTGCCAGGATAGTGCAATGAGTTCGTGTTATGGGGTATCGAGTTTCTGCGTCCAGCAGGGCTTTACTGAGTAGTAAACTGGTTTCTGGACTTTGTGGTGTCGGTCTCTTGTACCAGTGCCGAGCTTACTGCGTGTTTTGAGACGGCCATGTATAGATACAGTGTCGTCCCCAGGGAGGGGTTTGGCTAGGAGAAGGGGCTGTGGCCAGGTATTGTTTTAGGTGCTGGAAGGCTTCTTCGCACTCGGGTGTCCAGTCGACCCCTTTTGAGCTTTTTTGATGACTTGAAGAAATGATGGCACTTGTCGGTTTGCTCGCGAGATGACGGTTGAGTGCGGCGATTCTTCCTGTAAGGCTTTGCACTTCCTTACTTGTCCGGGGGATTCAGGTCTACACGGCCTGTATCTTTTGCGGGTTTGCTTCAATGCCTCGTGAACTTACCCATTAGCCCAAGAATTTTCCCAAGGCTACCCCGAATGCACACTTTTCTGTATTGAGCTTTAACTGTGTGTCCTCAAGAGTTCGAAAGTTTTCTTCAGGTCGGCTACATGGTCCTTGGGTTCCTCGGACATTGTTATCATGTCGTCGACATATACCAGCATGGTCGTGCCGATGAGTGGTTTGAAGACTTTGTTCACTAGTCTCTGGAAGTCGCCCCTGCATTCTTCAATCCGAAGGCATTACTTTATAGCAGTATAGCCCTTGGGTCAGTAATAAAGGTGGTCTTCTCCTCATCCTAGGGTGCATTTTGACTTGATTGTATCCCGAGAAGGCGTCCATGAAGCTTAGCAGCCCTTGGCAGGCTGTTGTATCTACAGTTGGTCTATATTTGGGAGGGGGGAAAGCTGTCTTTTGGACATGCTTTGTTGAGGTCGGTGAAATCTACGCACATTCTCCACTTTCCGTTAGATTTTTTCCCAATACCACGTTGGACACCCATTCTGGGTATTTTCTTCCC
>SKCR01037218.1:0-14579 GCA_019454045.1 Zanthoxylum bungeanum
AACATACCTGAAGCATTGGGCTTCTTGGCCTCTTGGGCTTCCCTAGCTTCTTTGGCTTTCAAGGATTGCAGTCTTTCTTCCAATGACCATTCTTTCAACAAAAGAAACATTTCCTTTTCTTTTTTCTTCTCCACCTTACCATTGGGCTTTGGTGATATGGAGCCTTGGCCTTGCCCTTATTTTTCTTTGGGCCTTGTGGCTTCAGGTCCGTATCCGTAAGCATGACGGAGGTTTTAAGCTCCAGTTTCAAGTCATTCTCTGCTTGCTTTATCAGATTGTGCAATTCTGCTAAAGTAGCTTCTTTATCAGACAGATGAAACTGCATAATAAAGTTAGAGAATTCTTTGGTAATGACTGAAGAATTAGATCCTGACATATCTCATGATCCATGATGAACCCGAGGTTGGCCAATTTTTCAATGTGGCCAATCATCTTAAGCACATGTCCACTAACAGATCTTGCCTTATACCTTGTTTGGAATAAGGTACATGACACTTGGAATCTCACGGTATGAACGGAAGTTGCATACAACTCCTTCAAGTGAAAGATGATGGTTTGAGCATCTATATCTTCGTGAGCTTTCTGAAGCTCGTCCGACATAGAGCCAAGCATTATGCAAACTGCTTGCTCATCATCATCGACGTGTTTCTTCCAAGCATCGAATGTATTTTGGTCAGCATCTTCTGCGGGTTCAGGGGGAAATGGTCTTTCAAGAACATAGAAAATCTTTTTGTCGTAAGATAATTTTAAGGTTTCTAAATCAGTCATTGTAGTTGTCCCCTTTGAGCTTATGCTCATCAAGGATGGAACAAGTGATACTCTATTTTCCATTTGAATGTTTGTGAAATATTTTAACCCACCTGTTAAGAGAGAATGTTAAAATTAGGAATATGTTTTCATTAATGTTTCATAATAACATGGGCTTTTAATATTATGAAGTTGCTCCCACTCAATTGTTTTAAAATTTTAAGCAAATTGCATCAACCCCAATATGATGGATTTCTTGTGGGCATGGATCCCATTATCATCATTTCATAACTCCGACTAGGGCCGGTCGTTATAAAATATGATAATTAGGTAGGTTCCCAACTAATTTATGATATAAATCATAATTCCTTGATCATTGGGTTGGGCAATAAAACATACCATAGCTTATGCTAGTCCTTGTGGACACCCAATCTTTACCACTAAGTTATAAGACCACGCCTAAGGGTCACTGCGTCTTATGACTCAGAAAAGTCAAACCATTGTCAATAGTACGATTTAGGGACAAATTGGTATTGGTCAGTCTGGTAAAGCCTAGTCCTGCCAATACGGTTTAAGCCATTTTGGTCTATACTTTACAATGGGAGGCAAATTTTAGACTTAAATTATTATTGAGGATTTTAGCAAGTTTAAGTGAATAACTGTCAAATGGATTCCTCCATTGAAAATTCCCCAGAGGGAGGGTGGAGCGAACTCTCTTAAATACCCTTACCTCTTAGGCTCTTATCGCCTTGGTGACAGGAATAAACAATAGATCCTCTAAATTAGTCCAACACTTTAAATATGCTTTAAGGTAAGCTTTGAGTAAATGATTATCTAGATGTCTTCACAGCTTTTACTTTTGGGTATAAAAAGGTAGTGAGTGAAGGAAGACATCAAATCATTATCTAACTCTAGTAATACCTTTGGTTAAATTAATTTTAGTTGGGAAAGTTTTATTAACGCCTTGGTCCCACCCCACTTGTATCTTTTATAATGTCTTTTATTATAAACAAGTGATTTATATTTATTAGCCTTAAAGGTAATAAATCTCTAAGTTCATCACAAAATAATTATTTAGCTAAGGGATAAGCAATACACTCTCTATTTCTTAGAAAGTCTCTATATGCTTGTACCCTAAAATAATCATGCCAATTCTAATCATACATAGAATCATCAATCATATGAGTTTTAATATGTTGGAATTATTTTAGGCATTAAATAACTTTGATTAATATTTAATTATGATGTTGCATTTTATTTTATTCAAATAAATTTACTATTCACATTTTTCTACAGATACGTGAATTTTAATAAAATTTCACAATTCAAATCTTAACCAAATCATGCAACACTTGTGCCTAAATTAAATTCAGGGTGTTAGCTTTCCAACGAGCTTTTAAACACCCAATTTCGAGTTCAAATGAGTGAGAACTAATCAAAACAAAAACGGTGCGCTGATACCACTGTTGGGAAGCGGCCGCGAGTGCGCATCGAAAAATAAAAATTAATTAAATTATTATGCTTTCCCTTTGCCTAAGACCCATTTGTTTTTGTTATTCTACAAGCCTATGCATGTTACTATATATTCTAAGCATAAAACTCATAAAACATGCAAAGAACATAAACCTAAACATGCTAACTATCATAATAACTCTAATTAAAGTAAAGAAAGAAAAATACTTACTTGAATCGAAGACTCCTCCAGTCCTTCCTCCAATCTACAAGCTTTTCTAAACTCAGCAAGCTCTTCCACGTTCCAAATAGCCACCCAAGTATGTGGCCTCCAAAGATGCACACACCAAAGCCAAAACTCAATGGCAAGACTACGCCTTGAGTGCACGGGTATTTTGCCCTTGGTGCGAGCCCAGACAAATACCTCAAAACTTTTAACTCAAGGTTGCTCTAGTCAATTAGACTTAAGGATCATCAAAATCAGTGGCTTACTCTTAAAACTTTAGAGTTGCTCACTTATATAAACCCAATATGTGAAAGGTTTGGTGCAAAAATTTGTGAAGAATTCTTTGGGTTTATATAGTGCTCCAAAGACAACAAAATTAATTAAGAATCTGATGTGGGATAAAAGCCAATTTAATCTTAGCCATTGGATCTTAATTTAGTGGTTTAATGAGATTATAAAACCCTAATAAGAGTTTGGGCCGAATTGGAATTCAGAACAAATAACAAAAATAAAAAAATTACTATTCACGTATTCTATTTACGTGAATAGTAATTTTTTTTTTATTTTTTTTTTTTTATCTACTTATTCAAATCCCAAAGTGCCCCTATCGTCATTCACCAATCTCTAAGCCACTATGGAACCTCATAAAATGATCTGTTCAATAATTAAACACATTGAACCATTTATGAACAATTCCTACAGCAATCATATATGCTGTTAAATATGTAATGTGCACTGTTAACCATTGATTTCGACTTTGTTGTGTGTGACCTTTTGGGCTCCCCTCAAGTTGGACATGAAATGAATCGTGATAATTTAATCGAACATAAATTATCCTCCGATCAGATGGTCGTTCGATTTCAATGACCAAGATTGACATCTAACAACATGCCAATGCCCCCAAATGAGAATGAAAGATATATATACCCATTTTGTATGTAATTTACATATGATACGGTCCCTCACCTCACTGTATCCCCACCTATTGACCTAGGGTACAGAAAGTGTCTACCCATATGGTCAAATGTATGATGTTGATAGTGTCATGAATCGTGCTAACCCAAGAATCTCACATGATTCTTCCGCTGTGGCCACAGTCTCAAATACTGATAACACATATCAACCCGCGAACTGGAATACTACTCTTATAAGAAAATATTATCCGAGAGAGTGGCGATTCTATGTTGTATCTTTACAAACTTCACGTGTTTCAACAAATGATCCAATCATACCCTTATGACCGGATCTTTTGAACCAGGGAAGGAGAATGTCAAAGTTATTTGATCCACACATAAGATTGTAAAGACCTCAAGTCTAAGGACTAGTTATATAATCGATACATGAAAGTTCTCACAGACACATGGGATAAACACTTCATATGAAAACTTTTGGTGGTCAATTCGATGGACACGAGCAACTCATGCATCCATGTGATACACCAAGCAGACAGATCTCCGCTAGTAGCCTATGAGATCGGCTACCCTACTTAAGGGCGGATCATATCATCATGCTAGTCTCTCCGCTTTGTGAACGCCCAGATTATTCACAAAACTATGACTAGGAACATTTAAGAGTAATGATTCTCATAAGGCGTGGAAGCCATCATCTTATTACTCCAAGGGCTTTATTACAGTGTTGATGATTCATATAAGTTATGTAAGACACGTATATTAAAGATTTCCATTTTATTAATTAATGAAAATATTACAAATACATGTATATATAGCTCATCCACAAGTTGGGTATAGGGCATATCCCTAACAATCAGAACTTGCGACTATTGGATAATTACTTGTTCTCTGTATGGTAAATGACTTAGAACATTGTTTTATGAGATTTTATCACTTAAGTATTAGATGCTTATTACATATGGTAAATGATGGTCTGATACCATATCACACCACATATCCTTATCCATTTAATGAATATTGTATTCAGGAATGTGATTAAATCTCATTTAACCAATAATTGTCATTGAACCAGAAAATTTATTAAACTGATACATTTGATGTATTTACTTCAATGAATTATAAATTGCTTAAGGTAGTTTTCTTTAATTAGTAACTTAGTCAGTGAATCGTCGTGACTTATTTACGTGTTTCTGATGAAACGTGGATAAAATATTTTGACCGGTTCAAAGATATTCCATCTGAAGTTTTGAAAAAAAGTATCTTTAAAATTCATTGTGAGTCTTTGAATTGTTCAAAGATGTTTGATATGATCAAACATGTGAATTTAAGGCAATTAGTTCTAAGGTTATTGAATGAATATGATTCTTACTATATAATTCTTCTACGATTTCATCTTGATGAATTGGTCAGTGGGAGAAATCGAATCTTATATGATTTGATTCGCTTGATATTGAGTGTTACCGAATTAGTTTCAATACTCTTGGGGATATGCTCCAGAAACACTTGTTCTTCCATTTAATTAAGGTTCCATTAGTTTCTACAGTTACGTATATGATATGTAAAAGTAGAAAATTCGAATCTTTAAAAGGTTTGAGATTTGAATCTTTCTTTTGTATAATGGTTATATAATAGATATTACTTGCGCCTTGGAGGTACGAGTATAGGTTTATCATTTATTCTATTTAATAGAATATTGCATTATAATTGATAGAATATATTTTCTACGATCCCGAGTAATAAAATTGTTTTATTACTTAGTGTGTAACATCGGATGTTGACCATTGTAGAAAAGACTTTGACTTACTGAAGTTAAATGTTAGAGTGATAAACTATAAATGGAACTATATAATTATTAAGATGAAAATACCCTTTAATTATTTCCATATAAGTGATATTGTAGGACACATACGTGGACGATGCTGTTCCGAGCTCGCGGCCCGGTCGGGAGTATGGAATAGCCCGCAGGGGGAACTAAACCGGAGAAATAGCATGGAGTCACCACCCGGTGTGAACCGGGAAAATGTGATTTAAGGCCGCACTCACCCCTCGCAAGGGAAGACCTCAAACTGTTGGGTTCGGAATGGTCTCTTACTTATGCCACTTGTAATAAAAGGATTTGTGCAATAATCTACCCAAGCCTAAGCAACATATATTTCCAAGGATAATTTACTCCGAAGTTCGCATGTGTAAAATAAATCATCATAACGGCAAATATATGATATCACACAATAATCTCATGAACATGTTGAATTATCAAACACGAAAAATGAATAACAACCTAAACATAAACGTAAATTGAACGCCTATTGCGAAAGAAGATGACCAAATCATGCATAGAGCACTAACGTACTAACGGCTGAATCATGCTTAAGAAACAAGTAACATACTAACGACCTAATCATGCTTGAACACAATCTCACGAACACATCAAATAGATAAATGCGGGAATACATAATGCAAGGGAAATCACCAAAGAAGCAGACATGCATGAAATGTGATGAAAAGGAATTGGTTCAGTGTACGTACGTTCGTGTAGCATTTGAAAATGCGTTCGAACGATAAACAGAAGGTTCGCGTTTGTATAGCGTTCGAGAACACGTTCGAACGGGACAAGACCTGATGCATGATAAAAAAAATGCATGCGCATTCGAGTAGCGTCTGTAAACGCGTTCGAATAGTAGACAGAAGGTTCACGTTCGTATAGCATTTGAGAACGCGTTCGAATGGGACAAGACCTGATGAAACAAAATGCATGTGCGTTCGAGTAGCGTTCGTAAATGCGTTCGAACAGGAAACAGAAGGTTCGCGTTCGTGTAGCATTCGAGAACGCATTCGAACGGGATAAGACAGGTGCATGATAGATGATGCAAACACATACATATATAAGCAAATGTACAATGTAGGACCCCATGTGCCCGATTGAACACATTTCCCATTCAATCGGTGTACCTCGTCCGACGCGAAAATATCATGGTAAAGGTAACCCTTTAGGCATTTCCCTCGAATATATGACTTTAATCCACCCTAGTTAGCCCATGCGCACTAGAATGCAATACATGCGTAAATAGAAAATGATATACAAAGGGTGAATGACATGATAAAAGGCACCGCAAAACATCGTTGTAAAGGTAGCCCTTTAGGCATTTTCCCTCGAATAGAGGACCTTTAATCCACCCTAGTTAGCCCATTCGCATTACATTACAATGCATATAAAATAAAGACAACAATATAGGACTTCATATGCTCGATTGAACATATCTCACGTTCAACCAAACATACTTCGTCCGGTGCGGCAAAGTATTGTCGTAAAGGTAGCCTTTTGGACTTTTCTTCCCTCAAATAAAGAACCTTTAGACCAACATACTAAGCCCATGTGCACTACATCATCAATACACAAACAAATAATATACAGAAAGTAAATGGCGGAATATAAAATGCGAATGATAGACGAATAAGATAAAATAAAGCGAAAACGACTAAATCATGCTCAAACACAAAGTTGGATGAAACGAAATATGTGTGTCTCTCAAGAGGTATGTGGCATTGTATCCCGAGTTCAGACCGCACTACCATCCATTCGAATTTGACTACGAAATTTACGTCCGGGTTTCCATCCGATATACCACAAGAGAGAACATATATTCCGTTCATCCGGAAATCACATCATGCACCAATCCATAATACTCATGCAATATAAAGCAAGAAAATAAATAAAAGAAATGGTGCCCTCAGGTCTAACCTCTTAGGTCGTCTCTCGAAAGTGCGTTACACGGCCATCGGAAGGATTGATACTCCGCAACTCCTCTGGTTCACTGGTCCACTGCCCTCGTTCATTGGCTCGCTGTGTTGAGTCGTCGTTTCCTCTGATTGTTCACTGTTCTCATTGTATTTTCTTGTCACTATTTTCACTGTATTAATGGACTATTTTGGGGTGATTTGTTCACTGTTTTGGGGTGATTTGGGACTATTTTGCGTGAAGGTATGGCTGGTATGGGGGGTTCGTTTATGAGGCAATGTGGAGGTGTTTTAAGGGCTATGTGATGCGTCATTTGATGAGTTATTTGGTGAGTGTTTCTGTGATGGTTGAGTAGGGTAGGAGAGAAAATTATTTATTTTCTTCTTGCTTTTTTTTTTTTTTTTTGTCTTGGGCGTGTGAACTCGTTAGGCAATGGTTGGATTTGTGTTTCTTTTATAGGAAAGGCTAGGGTTGTTTTATTTTTTAAATAGAAATGGGATTTGTGTAATTATGGGGGGGATATTTTGTTTAATATTTCATAAGGAAAAATCTTCTTAAGTTAGAGAGGAGATTTGGTTTGATTGGGAAGGTGATATATTTGATTTGTTTCATTTAGGTATGTGAATTATTTAATTTAGGGAGGATATTATTTTATTTGTGACATGTGTTTTAAATGTTTTAATTATTTTTGGGTGGGTTTTGGTGGGCTAAATGGGCTTGGGCGTAAGGCTAGCAACAAAATCAAAAGTACCGACACCGTTCGAACGCTACACGAACGCCTGCAATCTTCTTAACGTTCGAACGTGTTCACGAACTCTGCACGAACGAAAGTAGTGAACATGTGAATTGAATCCGATGACATACTTATTCTGAATTTCCCCTTCCGATATTCGTTTCCCGCGAATTCCGCAACCTAAAGAGTAGTGCCTCCGTTCGAGACTCATCATCAGGACTTATATGCAAAATGCAGTGCCTACAGTCGCCCCCACTTTGATGAGACTTGTGCAGTATGTGACAATGACAATCCTATCAAAGTTGTGCAATGCATTTTTACTTACCTGGCTCGCCAGCTGACACCTGACTTGCCTGCTGTTTCGAGCTGAGTTGATGACGTAGTGGACCTCGATCCTAGGACGCATCCCAATAACCGCAACCGACAACGGGGGTCTCGACCATGGGATGCATCCCAATACCGCTGACAATGTGGGTCACGACCGTGGGACGCATCCCCAAAAATGATGATGTAGGGGGCCAACAACCCTGAGACGCATCCCAATAACTGCAACCGACAACGGGGGCCTCGACCCTGGGATGCTTCCCAATACCGCTGACAATATGGGTCACGACCTTGGGACGCATCCCCAAAATTGATGATACAGGGGGCCAACGACCTTGGGACGCATCCCGATAACTACAACCGATAACGGGCGCTTCGACCCTGGGACACATCCCGATAATGTTGACAATGTGGGTCACGACCCCGGGACGCATCCCCAAAACCGCTGATGATGTGGGTCACAATCCTGGGACGCATCCCCAAAACTGCTGATATTGATGCTGATATGGATGTGGGCCTCGACCCTAAGACTCATCTCCAAAACTGATACCGATACTGATGTGGGCCTCGACCCTAGGACTCATCCCAAAACTGATATTGATTCCGATGTGGGCCTCTCTCATGGGACTCATCCCCCAAAACTGATGCTGATGTGGGTCACGACCCTGAGACACATCCCCCAAAACTGATACTGATGTGGGCCTCGACCCTGGGACTCATCCCCAAACTGATACTGATTTGGACCTCGGCCCACAGACTGATACTGGTGTGGGCTCATCCCCAAACCGATACTAATATGGGCCTCGCCCCCAACTGATGCGGATGTGGGCCTCGCCTCTAAACTGATGCTGATGTAGGCCTCGCCCCCAAGCTGATGCGGATGTGGGCCTCGCCCCCAAACTGATGCTGATGTGGGCCTTGCCCCCAAGCTGATACTGATGTGGGCCTCGACCATGGGACTCATCTCCAAAATTGCTGATGATATGTGTGGGCCTCGACCCTGGGACTCATCCCAAAACTGCTACTGATGTGTGTCACAACCCTGTGACTCATCCCCAAAACTGATACTAGTGTGGGCCTCGCCCCCGGGACTCATCCCCAAACTGATACTGATGCGTTATTTCTTCTGGTTGGATTACATTTGCCACTTTCTTTTTTTCTTCTTTGAAACCTATGAATACAGAACAAAACACAAAAAAAGAATGCATATACGTTATGTGTATGCATGCATACATGTATGAATTCCTTATCCCGTTGGGTTAGGTCTTCTGCCAGGTCTCCTCTTTCTTAAGCGAAGTACTGTTTTAATCTGTCTACGTTGATCGGCTCGGTGAACTCATTCCCTTCCAAATCTGACAGTCTCACTGCCCAATTTCCTATTACTTTCTGCACTATGTAGGGTCCTTCCTAGTTGGGTCTAAACTTTCCTCTTGGGTCCGTCGTCGACGGCCTTGACTGCTTAAGTAACAAATCACCCTTTCTGATCTTAGTAGGACACACCTTCTTGTTGAACGCCTAGACCAACCTCTTCTGGTATATCTGCATGTGATGCAAGGACTTCATTCTCTTTTCGTCCAGCAGTGCTAACTTTTCAAATCTCTGTGCGGCCCATTCTTTTTCAGGTAACTCTGTTTCTGCTAATACCCTCAATGATTGTATCTCAACTTCCACTGGCAGTACTGCTTCCATTCCATAGACCAAAGAGTAAGGCGTGACTCATGTTGCTGTTCTTACTGATGTTCTGTACCCCCACAGGGCATATGGTAGTTGGTTGGCCCAATCTTTACAGTTTTCTATCATCTTGGCTAATATCTTATTTACTGCCTTGTTGGCTGCCTCGACTGCCCCATTTGTCTGCGGCCGGTAAGGTGACAACTTGTAATTTCCTATCCCATATCTCTATAGCATTGCCTTCGTTTCTCCTTGAAACTGAAATCCGTTATCTGTCACTACATGATGCGGCATCTCATATCGACATATGATGTTCCGAGCTATGAACTTTTCCATCTGTTTTGCTGTGATGTTACGAAATGACTCAACTTCCACCCATTTTGAGAAGTAGTCCACTGCCACTACTATGAACGATGTCCATTCGATGCATTCGGTCGAATCTCCCCGATCATGTCAATTCCCCATGCTGAAAAAGGCCATGGCTCTGATAGTCCATGCAACTCTGTGTGCGGCAGATGGTTCAAATTACCGTGTACTTGACAATCATGACAATATTTTACCAGCTTTGCACAGTCTGTCTCCATGGTCAACCAGTAGAAACCTTGTCTTACAATCTTGCGAGACAAATTCAACCCATTCATATGTGGTCCACATACCCCGGCATGTATTTCTTCCATTGCCTTCTGAGCCTCTTCTTTTCTAAAACACTTCAGCTGAACGCCATTTACCTGCCTCGTGTATAGCTCTCCCTTCAAAATCACATACTGAGAAGCCAACTTCTGAAGGGCTATTCTGTCTTTTCTGCTTGCTCCTTCTGGGAATTCTCTGTGTTCTAGGTATCGCTGAATATCATGGTACCAAGGTTTCCCGTCGTCGATCTCCACTTCCAAAACTCTTTCTATCTCATAAACAGGTCTGCTTACTATTTTCAGTACTAATGGTCTCATCACTAACTTTTCTGGATTTTCCCAAGTCGCTGCAAGTGTAACTAATGCGTCTGTCATCTAATTCTATTCTCGAGGTAAGTGCTGAAACTTACAATCGGGGATAGCCTGTGCCAACTTTCTGAGGTGAAAAAGGTACGGTTTCAACCATTCTTCCTTCAATTCCCATTCTCCTTGTATCTGTCGGAATACCAACATCGAATCTCTGTGGACCTCCACGCTCTCAGCCTTCAAGGCTATCAATGCAGTCAATCCAAAAACACATGCTTCATACTCGGCCATGTTGTTAGTTACTCCGAACGTCAACCTCTTGGCCATAGGCAAAGTCACTCATTCGGGGGTCACTATCACGATCCCAATGCCAGCTCCTTTGCAATTCATTGCTTCGTCGAAATACATTTTCCACCCTTGGACTGTTATTGCTTGGATCTCTTCATATGGGAATTAAAACTTGTACTAATCCCCTTCAATAGGTTGCAATGCCAGGAACTCTGCTACGGCTCGCCCTTTGATTACTTTGGAGGTGAGATACCCAATGTCGAACTCTGTCAGCAACACTAACCATTTGCCCAACTTCCCCACTAGCGAAGGCACTGAATGTAGATACTTCAAGCGATTTTATTTGGCTACCACCTGGATCTTGTAAGACTGGAAGTAATGTCGCAGTTTTCTGGATGCCCATACCACTGCCAAACAGATCTTCTCTACCTCTTGATAACGGGCTTCATATGGAAGTATCTTCTTACTGAGATAGTAGACTGCATGCTCTACCCCTGTCTCATCTGCCTGTACCATCATTACCCCGAATGCTTCTGATTCTATGGCCAAATACAATATCAAAGGTCTGCCCGGTCTCGGAGGTTTCAATACAGGAAGCTTTACCAAGTACTCTCTGATCTTGTCGAAGGCTGCTTGACATTGCTCATTCCATTTCAATGGCTGATCTTTTCTCAGCAATTTGAAGATAGGCTCACATACTGACGTCAACTTGGCGATGAACCAACTGATGTACTGAATTTTCCCGAGGAATTCTCTGACTTCTTTCTCAGTCTTCGGTGCTGGCATCTCTGTGATTGCTTTGATTTTCTCAGAGTCTACCTCTATTCCTCCCATTCCCACTGTATGTCCCATCAATTTTCCTGATGTTACCCCAAACACACATTTCTTGGGATTCAGCCGCAAGTTGTATTTGTCAACCCTCTGAAGGAACTTCTCTAGTGCTTCTATATGCCCACTTCTTGTCTCTGATTACACCATCATGTCATCCACATACACTTCAATCTCTTTGTGCATCAAATCATGGAATAGCGTAGTGGCCATCCACTGATAAGTAGCTCCTGTAATCTTGAGCCCAAATGGCATTACCTTGTAACAATATGTGCCCCACTCGGTGACAAAGGTCATTTTGTGCTTGTCTTCTTCAGCCATGAGAACCTGATTATATCCTGAAAACCCATCTGTAAATGAATACATGGCAGATAAATCCGCACTATCAACTAGCATGTGCCCTTGTCTTCCTCAACTGACGTAGCACTGCATCCCCCTAAGAATTCTCCACATTTTCAGACACTTCATTCCCTTCTATCGACACTTCTCTGCCCTTTTCTGCAGTATTATTATAAAAACGCCCACTACGGGTCATCCCCTTCACTTCCTCTTCATCACTACTGGAGAAGTCTTCCCAAAAATTATTTCCCTATTCTGTTTCATCTTCACTGTTGCTATCCCAAATTCCCAAGCAAAAGGCTTGGTAATCAAAGGATTTGAGGACAAGGCTTTCGGGTAGGCCAGAGTTTATCATATAGGTTGGTGGTGGGACAGGGTGATAATTTGCCAGAGGGTTTTTGTGTGTGTTAGGTTGTTCTTTTTCGGGATCGGGTATTTTTTTGGAGTTATAAGGTCCTGGATTTCATGGCGGAGGCGGGAACAATTATCAGTGGCATGGCCCTTCTGTTGGTGGAAATGACAATACTGGTTCAGGTTGAGATGCGGTGGTGGGGGGTGTGGAAATGGTTTGGTCTCTAGGGGTTTCCGAAGTCCCTATCTCTTTAATTTCTCCAATACCTTAGACAAGGGTCTACCCAAGTCGGAGAAATGCCGGTTCCGGATAACAGCAATCTCAGCAGAAACAGATTTAGCACCTGATGTTCCCCCAATGGGCCTCCTGTTCAGGCTATAGAACTTTCTGTTTTCAGCTTTTTCTTCTTCAATATCCATGACAGTCTCCCTCAACTGTCGAAAATCAGTAATCATGGAGGTCATCCTCCTCAACTTGCCATAGATTGAGGGCTTAGTACCCTTGATAATCATCTTAATTTGGTCCTTCTCTGAGGGCCGAGTCTGCATCTTTAGAAGTTGGCTTCTCCAGCGGTCTACATACTCTTTGAAGCTTTCTTCCGGCTTCTGCTTGGTGTTCTCCAAATCGCGGAGTGACAAATCAATCTCCAAGTCTGTAACATATTGTTTCAGAAAAGCTTCTGCCAGTTCTCTCCAATCTTCATTGATCTTCCTCTCCAGGCTATGATACCATACCACGGGTGCCCCCACGAGCGACATCCCAAACATTTTCTGAACTGACTGGTGCTTACACACGCGTATAACGTAAGCGCACGTATCATTCAAGTAGTATAAAAAGTATCGATCCCACGAGGACTTAATACCTAATCTATTAATTTAATGAGGTCAAATGATTACTAGTATCTAACAGGTCGATTGATTGATTTGAAATGATGAAGGTTTTGAATTTAAAAAACAAGTAAATAAAATTGCTCGAATGTAGGTTTAAGAAAATTCAATATTAAAAACTATCTAGGGTTGTGATTTCTTCCAATATCATTTTAAAGATGAATTGGTTATTTTATGTTTGTGTAATAAATCGGTTTACTAACCTGGAACGCTAAATTATGCAAAAGCCTCTGTCGATGGTCAGACGCAAATACCCAGTTTAACCCAATTGAACCATATATCTATGTCAACCAAATTATCTGGATTCATTAAGTTTAAGTTCCAATTATGGCTACCCCGCCCGACAGGTATATGTCTATCCTGTAAGGAAATCTATTAAAGGGTTATCTATCCTCAAGGAAGATCGTGGGCTATTAAGTCTAAGGCTGAAACCTAAAATTCCTTTGTCAAGTTTATTTTAGATTTACCACATCAATCTTATTAGTGGCCAATTAACAAGACGCATTAAGCTTAAGACTTAATAAGTAAACCTTTAAATTACCCAAACTATAATTTAACCCCTTATAAACCGGTGATATTAGAATTTCATCACAACCCTAGATAACTGGCTTAGTTACGACACATATTTACGGGTAGTAAAAAAAACTTAAATAAAATAAAAGACATAAAGTAAAATACTGAAAATTAAATACTGAAAATTAAATGCTGAAAAGTAAATGCTGAAAAGTAAATGCTAAAATTAAATACCGAAAATTAAATGCTGAAAAGTAAATGCTGAATGTAAATTACTGAAAAGTAAATTGCTGAAAAGTAAATTGCTGAAAGTAAATTGCTGAAAAGTAAATAAAGTAAAATTACAATAAAAGAAAATGCTGAGGTAAAAAGATCCACTTTTATTACTTCTATTTTAGATATCTCCCTTAATATAATATATTAACTTTGCATGATAATTACCAACCAGCCATATAGGCGGTATCCAGATTAAGTCAAATTAATAATTAATTACCAACCGACCAATCAGGCGGTATCCAGTTTAGTCAGGTTAAAACCAATTTAAATAATTACCAACCGACCAATATGGTGGTATCATCGTGAAGTCAGGTTTTAACTAGTTTATATATTATAATTAAGGGAGATTAATATAAATATT
>SKCR01037219.1:0-14539 GCA_019454045.1 Zanthoxylum bungeanum
ACATCATATGAATTAAGATCAAATCCGCCCAAGTACCCACTCTTCGAAAGTGTGGATATGCGAGTCTTGTTGATGTGTCCTAGACGACAATGCCACATGTAAGCTTCATCTTTTAGATTACTCCTTTGAGCCTTTTGTTGGTTATTTTATGTTTAGGAGATTCATTTATATTCAAAATATAAAGGCCATTTTTGCAACAGCAGTCAAATTTCTGCATCATTTTTATATAAATAACACCCAGTGTTTCTAAATACAAAAGTGTAACCATGCTGGGTTAACAAAGATACAGATATGATATTCCTAGTCAAACTAGGTATATAATAACAGTTCAAAAGTTAAGCACATGCCCCGAGGGCAATTCCAAAACAAAAGTCCCTACAGCCAAAACAGCAACTGGAGTTCGTTTCCGACTCGTAGATCAATCTCCCCTGAAGCAAGCATCCTGCTATTCTGCAGATCCTGCAAATCAGTACATATATGAGCAGCACAACCAGAATCAAAAATCCAATTTTTAAAACTAGAAGTAGTCATATTTATCTCAATAACAAACCATACCAGAGGCTAGTGCCTTGCTGTTAGACATTATGACCCATAGCGTCACTGTTTTGTAAATGATATTGTATTATTGTACAAATTAACTATGTGATAATGAAATTGCCTTTTGCCGTTTTGTAAAATTATTTACTTTGATATATAATGGAAAAAGTCCATATGATTAGTTCCGTATTGAGATGATATGAGACAGTATCAATATAAAAGGTTTATCATTAAATATCCCTAGTCGGAGTATTATCGAGATCACTCGATAATGCGGAATAGACTAGTATTGCACTTGTGGGAGTTGTGATGGAACAACGGCATAGTTCTCATATATTTAAGTATTGGATACTATGCAAGTGCGATAGGAGGTTTGTGTTTGCCAATGGTACGGAAAACAGCTTCGCTCTGGACAGACCCCGCGGAATCCCATTGGTAGTATGTCTGCATGTCTATGGGAGGCCGCATCAGGGTAGGTGTATATGGTCTTAACCTGAGACTTGCATCGCTAGTACTTGCGACAATCGGTAACTTTGGTTTGGTGGTTCGGGGCTTTACCGGTTCTGTGTACGCCTCTTCTGGGTTTATCGAGAATCGTAGTGTACTGGATGTGATGTCAAGATGGAAGTATCACTTCAGACATATGGAGATGATGATCACGCAGGATACAGAACTAGTTCTCTATAAAAGGTTGCAACCGTCGGGACAATATGACCAGGTCAGGATTGTCCGATTTAAAGAGAGATAGTTGTTTGATATCCGATATATGTTTCGTATGGGGCAGACACATTTCCAGCCCCATGCCTAACATGTGATCATCCGATACTGGATCGATGTACGCGATACTACGGTATACTACACTTGATAAAGATCTAATATTCCAATAAGAATATTTCTGGAGAAAATTGGGTAGGCATTGCGCTTTGCTAGAAGCCAACCTTGTCTTGTAAATCGGTAAAAACGTAGTACGAGGTACGTACGTGTTTGGATTATCCAACAACCGTATTTACTTGCCAACATATCCGGAGATTTCTTGGGTCGCTTCCTGAAGATTCACCTATGATGTTTGATTCGAACTTTATTAATCTTGGATTAATTACGGAGAAACTTTATCTTGGATAAAATGCCTTATTAGGAGAGAGAGAACGATTAATTTGGAATTAATCGATAAAATACTATATTCGATATATTATTAAACGAAATTAGATTTCGACGCGGAATAAAATTGGATTTTAATTCGGGCAAACGAATTAATTTAGAATTAATTCGTTAGCGATGTGAATAGTAATTTCGCTAGGCGTAATTATTTAATTCACTTCGCGATGGAAATGCATTAATTCGGAATTAGCGAAACCGAGCCCGAAAGTGTTTGCGGACCACATTCGTATTTTGAAACGAGTAGGATCCGCAACTCACATCGCGAAGTCTCATTACTTGACACGAATAGATGATGTATGCATCTAGTCACCTTTATGGGATGATACATTGTCTCTATTCTCAATGAATAAGATGATGCCATTTAATGAATTTTTTTGGAGGGAAAACCTTTCACGATTTTTGAAGGGTTTTTTTAATTAAAAAATTCATTTTGGTAAATCATATCTCATCATTGCTTTTCTCTTTCTTTCTCACGTTTTTCGAAAACAAATAAAAGAGAAATAAAAAATTGAAAAGAAACACTTCCTCTCCTTCTCCTTGCTCACGCCGTGAGCTTCACACAAGGGCAGAAAATTGTTTTCAACTACTCCATTTTTGCTAGCACAATAAGGAATCAAATGAGGTGATATGGAAACAAACTTGGAGCTTGGAATACAAGAAGACTTGAAGCTTCTCTCACTCTTGCTCTTGGCCGAAACTTCCACCTTGAAGACTCAAGGATTTCTCTTCATCATTTTCGTCACAAAGCTTAGTAAGTATGATTCCGCCATGCTTCAAGCTTTGCATGTATGAAATATGTATTTCTATGGCTTATTCTTTCTTTGGGACTAATTATAGAAACCAACACTTGCCTGCCTTGATATCCTCCTTATGTCCTTTGCCCATTCGGTAGTCACGTTTCCAGTGACCCTTCTTGCCGCAGTTGAGGCAGACATCTTGAGACTTGTCCCTTGGCTTCCCAGAAGCTTTGTCAACTTGCCTTTACCCTTTTTCTTATGTTTCTTCTTCTTCTCCACCCCTCCAGTAGCTTTGGGCCCAGCCCTTGGCCTATGAGAGGTCGATGCATAGTGCGCCTCGCGCTTGCCCCCTTTTTGGAGTTCCTTTTCAGACTCCTTCAAGATGGATAACAGCTCTCCAAGAGATTCATCCGTGTCCATCAACTTATAGTTGATAATGATTTGTTTCCAAGTATCAGGAAGTGATTGTAAGATCAAATCTACGGTCAGCTCAGCCTCCAAGACTATTCCCATATTGGCCAACTCATCAATATCGGCGATCATTTGAGCCCCGTGGGCCTCAACTGATGCGCCTTCAATCATTCGGGCGCGGAAGAGTTTCTTCACCAACTCATACCTCTCCATCCGCTTGTTGGTGCGGTGGAGATCTCTCAGTCTAGCCATCATATTATAAGGATCCAAGTCCTTATTCTGGCGACGAAAGTGCTGAGTCATCGAAGCTAACATAATAGCCTGAGCTGTGTCACAATCACCGCTGTGAGTTTCCATAACTCCAGCTCAAGTGCGTCAGTGGGCTTAGGCGGGAGAGGTATCTGTATTGTACAGCATCCTCTCAGCCCCAAGGACTATCCTTAGGTTCATTTCCCAATCAGCGAAGTTTGTGCCCTTAAAGACATTGTCACCCATGATGATGTCTCGGACATTTCCTTTGCTTGCCATCTTAACTACGATAGTCTAACTATCTAGTTAACGATAAAATGGGTACAGTCAAACTGTTACAAAAATAACAATGTATTAGTCCAACTAATTTTAATAAAAAGACGAAATAAATTTGAAAGACGCGTAAGGCTAAGTATCTGAACGAAATTGCAAATTCAATACTAGCCTCCCACTATTTTTCAAGTCTCTAACCCTCTGTTGAGAACTCGGGAAATCCTATTTCCTAGTGGGCTAGGATCCCGTTAAATAACACACAATCTTGACTTTGGCCAACAAATTGTATGCTATTTAACTAGGTAGATCTCAAAGATCAATTGGATCCAATCCAATTCCTAGATCCGGTTAGGTGGACATCCAAATCCAAAACATATGTACATTACTTATGCCAATGTATCTAATACATTTTCCTAACCATATCCTCCGAATCATCTAGGCCTTGGCTTTGGCACAACAAACCTAATGATTCCGGTTAAGCGGGACCCATTGACAAGGAAAGTTTCGTAATCAATGTCGTTGGACAAGAAGTGATCTTGACTTTGGCCAACAAATCACAACTTGGACAAGACACCGATGTGGAACAAAATCTCATGATTCAAGTACATCCTCAATTGACAAAGGTCTTGACTTTGGCCAACAAACCAATGCCAATTTTGGATCTTGAACAAGAATCATTCAATGGAAGGATAATCGCTTAATATAATTGAGGGATTTTTGCGTAATTGGCAACCAATTATTATCTTTGTTAGGTCTCATCATCATACACCCTTAAGCATGCTTCTAAAACATCATAAAGTGCGTAAAGTAAATTAATAGTGATATACGGATGGATATATAAAACAACTTGTTCCTAGAACAAATCACTCCCTTTCCTCTCCCCGCTAGCAATATTCTACTTCTACCCAATTACATAATACAATAAGAGAAACCTCATATACATTGAGGGGAATTAGGTGAGAAGAGAATACAAAGAGATAAAAGAGATAAAGCTGGACACGCAGGTCCAATTTTATAAATTCTAAATTTACAATAATTTCTAAAATTACCCTTTCCCTTCTAATATCCATCCGATATACACTATTCATTCATCATATACATATATATTCAATCAAGACATGCTATACAACCAATCAAATCCAATTAATTAGTCTTTGTTTAAGTGATCATCCAATGTTCAAACAATGGTTTGATATTGCGCGAGTCCAACTCGTTTGAGAATAAGTACATAAGGTACGAATTCACGAATTATATCGAACTACACGTTAAATCCAATTTAAGTCGTATTCAATACTAATTCAATTTATTTAATTCCAAATTAAATGTTTACACTTTTAATGTGCTTTTAAAGACTTAGATTCTAAATCTAATTCTAATTGGGTCTCCAAGCCCAACCAACATCCAATGTTTGTTTAATTAAAGTCCGATGGCTTTCAATTGATTTATCAAGGCTTGGGCTTTGGTCAATGTGGGTCAAACCCAATTACCAAGCCCAAATAAGGAATCACCCTTAAATGCCATAAAATCAATTTCAAGCCCATAAGGCCCAATTAAACATTAAAGCCCATTTAATAAATTTTAATATTCCAAATTTTAAAATTCAATTAATTAAAGTGTAAATCCATGATTATGCATTAAACCAAAATATTTCAAAAACACCAATTTAATTTATTAATCATCACTTGTTCAAAACACATGTCCAACATTTATTTGAACAAAAATCAAGTCCTTTAACATGTCATGTTGTATTCGGCCAAGAGGGATTTTTGCGGTTCGATTTGTTTTTCAATCCAATTGAATCACTAATCTATTACCCGTTTATTTTTAAGTCATCAATGAACTTGTACACAAAATCCAATTCATGCAAGGACTTCCATTTTCGGTCAAGCAACAATTTGGGGAAAAAATATCCAATGCATTTTTCTCAAATTGATCATGTATTACATCATATATCATACATATAATCATGCTTAAGTCATCTATAAACTTGTGCATGAAAATTCCAAACCAGTGGAAGGACCTCCACATTCGGCCAACAACCATTTGGGGAAAAATCATCCAATGCATTTTTCTCAAAATTGATCATGTATTACATCATATATCATACATATAATCATGCTTAAGTCATCTAATAACTTGTGCATGAAAATTCCAAACCAGTGGAAGGACCTCCACATTCGGCCAAGACAACATTTTGGGGAAAAATCATCCAATGCATTTTTCTCAAAATTGATCATGTATTATATCATATATCATACATATAATCATGCTTAAGTCATCTAATAAACTTGTGCATGAAAATTCCAAACCAGTGGAAGCACCTCCACATTCGGCCAGACAACCATTTTGGGGAAAAATCATCCAATGCATTTTTCTCAAATTGATCATGTATTATATCATATATCATACATATAAGCATACTTTAGCATCAATTTCACAAGAACATGCTTCAATCAATTTTCCCCAAATTAACCCTAATGTATTTCATGCTTAAACATGGCTCCATGATACCATTGTGGTTTCTATAATTAGTCCCAAAGAAAGTATAAGCCAAAGAAATACACATTTTATACATGCAAAGCTTGAAGCATGGCGGAATCATACTTACAAGCTTGTGACGAAAATGATGAAGAGAATCCTTGAGTCTTCAAGGTGGAAGTTTCGGCCAAGAGCAAGAGTGAGAGAAGCTTCAAGTCTTCTTGTATTCCAAGCTCCAAGGTTGTTTCCCTATCACCTCTTTTGATCCCTCATTGTGCTAGCAAAAATGAGAAATGAAAACAATTTTCTGCCCTTGATTGAAGCTCACGGCGTGAGCAAGGAGAAGAAGAGGAAGAGTGCCTTTTTCAATTTTCTTTTTCACTTTTTTTGTTTCAAAAACCGTGAGAAAGAAAAGAAAAGCAATGATTAGATATCATTTTCCAAAATGAATTTTTATTAAAAAAACCCTTCAAAAACCGTGAAAGGTTTTCCCTCCAAAAATCCATTAAATGGCCTCACCTACTTACATTGAGAATAGAGACAATGTATCATCCCATAAAGGTGACTAGATACATCCATCAACTAGTCGTGTCAAGTAATGAGACTTCGCGATGTGATTTGCGGGTCCCACTCGTTTCAAAATACGAATGTGTCCGCAAACACTTTCGGGCTCAGTTTCGCTAATTCCGAATTAACGAATTTCCGTCGCGACGAGAATTAAATAATTACGCCTAGCGAAATTACTATTCAGATCGCTAACGAATTAATTCTAAATTAATTCGTTTGCCCGAATTAAAATCCGATTTTAATTCCGCGTCGAAATCTAATTTCGTTTAATATATCGAATATATTATTTTATCGATTAATTCCAAATTAATCGTTCTCCTCTCCTAATAAGGCATTTTATCCAAGATAAAGTTTCTCCGTAATTAATCCAAGATTAATAAAGTTCGAATCAAACATCATAGGTGAATCTTCAGGAAGCGACCCAAGAGATCTCCGGATATGTTGGCAGTAAATACGGTCGTTGGATAATCAAACACGTACGTACCTCGTACTACGTTTTTACCGATTTACAAGACAGGTTGGCTTCTAGCAAAGCGCCATGCCTACCCAATTCTCCAGAAATATTCTCTGGAATATTAGATCTTTATCAAGCGTAGTATACCGTAGTATCGCGTACATCGATCCAGTATCGGACGATCACATGTTAGGCCTGGGGCTGGAAATGTGTCTGCCCCGTACGAAACATATATCGGACATCAAACAACTAGTCTCTTTAAATCGGACAATCCTGACCTGGTCATATTGTCCCGACGGTTGCAACCTTTTATAGAGTACTAGTTTGTATCCAGCGTGATCATCATCTCCATATGTCTGAAGTGATACTTCCATCTTGACATCACATCCAGTACACTACGATTCTCGATAAACCCAGAAGAGGCGTACACAGAACCGGTTAAAGCCCCGAACCACCAAAACCAAAGTTTACCGATTGTCGCAAGTACTAGCGATGCAAGTCTCAGGTTAAGACCATATACACCTACCCTGATGCGGCCTCCCATAGACACGCAGACATACTACCAATGGGATTCCGCGGGGTCTGTCCAGAGCGAAGCTGTTTTCCGTACCATCGGTAAAACACAACCTCCTATCGCACTTGCATAAGTATCCAATACTTAAATATATGAGAACTATGCCGTTGTGCCATCACAACTCGCACAAGTGCAATACTAGTCTATTCCGCATTATCGATGTCCGATCTCGATAATACTCCGACTAGGGATATTTAATGATTAAACCTTTTATATTGATACTGTCTCATATCATCTCAATACGGAACTAATCATATGGACTTTTGCCATTAATATATCAAAGTAAATAATTTTACAAAACGGCAAAAGGCAATTTCATTATCACATAGTTGATTTTGTACAATAATACAATATCATTTACAAAACAGTGACGCTATGGGTCATAATGTCTAACATGTCCAACACATTTTGATTAAAATCAACCCAATATCATGCTCTAACTCTCTAACTCTCGGCAATAAATGGATAATTTTTGTCCGATTCGGTTTTCATCCAATTAAACCACAATCGACATTAATCATCATTCCCAATTGATTCAAGTCATCCAATAATCAAAAATAAAAATTCACCAAGACATTTTAGGGCTAAGGCATTCGGCCAACATAGAAAATTGGGGAAAATTATTCCAAATCAATTTTCTTGAAATTGAACCAATCAAACTTCAATTCAACATGTATTACGCATACTCAAACATCCAATTTATTCAAATCATTCTCAAATACAAATTACCCAAATTTTAAGCCCTAAACTTTTCATGCTCAAACCTTGCTCTGATACCATTGTGGTTTCTATTAATGTCCCAAGATCAATAATAAGCAGAATCAAGTGCGAATACACATCGAATAAGTTGCGGAATACTCACATCGATCGGTTGAGCGACGCGACAAGCAACGAAACTCCATTTCTTTTCTGCCTTGGACTGCATTCGGCAATGAGCAGAATTTCCTCACTGTTTTGGCTTCGTTTTTGGTCCTTCGTCAAGCTCCAAGCTTCATCGAATGGTTCCCGGCTCATGGGTAGACTTCTCTATCACCTTCGCATGTCTCGTAAGTGTGTTAGCACTTGTGATTTTGCCACAAAATCACATTCTAGTGCTTCCCACTGCTCACGTTTTTTTGACAGAAAATAGTGAACAAATGCCTCCATGGGTGTGTAGAAGAGGAGAGAGAAGGAGAGAAGTTGTGTATTTAATTAATTTGATTTCCAAAATCAAATAAAAACATATACCAATTTTGTGTAAAGGATTTCAAAAAGTCAACACAATTTTTGGTTCCAAAATAGCATTAAATGAAAGCCATCAACTTCCATCAACTCACATCAAGTCACATCAATCAATCAATCAATGGTCACATCACTCCAAGTGACATGATTTGACGCTTGATGTGACGCTAGATGTGACTAGCGATTTGGCGCTTGATTTGACGTGCCGCACTCGAATTTGAAATGTGAATGCGCTCCGCAAATAATCTCGGGCTCGGGTTCGCTAATTCCCATTAACGAATTTTTCGTTGCGTCATAATTAAATGATTACGCCTAGCGAAATCACTATTCACGTCGTTAACGAATTAATTCTAAATTAATTCGTTCGCCCCGAATTAAAATCTAATTTCGTTTAATATATCAAATATATTAATTTCCCGATTAATTCCAAATTAATCGTTATCTCTCTTTTATTGATATTTTATCCCAGATAAAATATCTCAGCAATTAATCCCAGATTAATTTTCTCTCTCATCTAATTAATCCCAGATTAATTTAGAGTGCGAGTCATACGTCATCGGTGAATCTTTGGGAAGCGACCCATGAGATCCCCGAACACGTAAGTACCAAGTACTACGTTAATACCGATTTACAAGACAATGTTAGCCTCTAGCAAAGCGCCATGCCTACCCAATTCTCCGGAAATATCCTTACAGAAATAAAGGATCTGTATCAGGCGTAGTATATATAGTATTGCGTATTTCTATCCAGTATCAAATGATCACGTGCTAGGCCTGGGGCTGGAATTGTGTCTGCCCCGTACGAAGCACATGTCGGATGTCTGGTAACTAGTCTCTATAATCGGATAAACATGACCTTGTCATTTTATCCCAATAGCTACAACATAAGAGAACCAGTCTCGTATCCTACGGACCATCATCTCTATATGACTGGAGTGACATTTCCGTCTTGACATCACACCCAACACATTACGATTCTCAATATACCCAGTATAGCATACACAGAACGTTAAAGCCCTGGACGACCTCAACCAAATTATATTGATTGTCGCAAGTATTAGCGGTGCAAGTCTCAGTTAAGACCAAATACACCTACCTGATTTCGGACTTCCATAGACACATAGTCATACTACCAATGGAATTCCGAGGGGGTCTATCCAGAGCGAAGCTGTTTCCCGTACCATCGATAAAACATAACCTCCTATTACACTTGCATGAGTATCCTATACCCAAATATATGAGAACAATGTTGTTGTGCCCTCACAACGTGCACAAGTGTAATACTAGTCTTTTACGTATTTATCGATGTCCAATCTCGATAATACTCTGACTAGGGATATTTAATGATTCATCCTTTGTGGACTGATATTGTCTCTTATCATTCTCCGTCCAGGAACAAATCATAGGGACCTCTCATCATTTTACATCTAGGTGATCTAATCACAAATGATAAGAGTGCAATCTCCTATGTCACATAGTTAATTTGTACAACAACACCATGATCTGTACAAATAGTGACGCTATGGGTCATAATTGTCCACAAGATTGGCGTTTGTTTTTTCGCCAAAGTCAAGGACAATGTCCATCGCGGATGTGTTTGAACCATGAAAGATTTGTTCTATATCGCATTTCTTGGGCGATTGTGACTTGTTGGCCAAAGTCAAGGTCACTTCTAGTTCATTGACGTGGATTACGAAGCTTTCCCACTTTCAATGGGTCCAGCTTAACTGGAATCATTAAGTTTGTTGAGCCAAAGACAAGGCTTAGTTGATTCAGAGGAAAATGTTAGGAAATATATGTTGGATAATATGACCCATAGCGTCACTATTTGTACAGATCACGGTGTTGTGTTGTACAAATTAACTATGTGACAAGGAATTGCACTCTCATCATTGTGATTAGATCACCATAGATGTATAAATGAAGAGAGGTCCATATGATTAGTTCCTGGATTGAGATGATATGAGACAGTATCAGTCCACGAAGGATTAATCATTAAATATCCCTAGCCGGAGTATTATCGAGACAGGACATCGATAATGCGGAATAGGCTAGTATTGCACTTGTGCGCGTTGTGAGGGCACAACGGCATAGTTATCATATATATAAGTATTGGATACTTATGCAAGTGCGATAGGAGGTCGTGTTTCACCGATGGTACGGGAAACAGCTTCGCTCTGGATAAACCCCTCGGAATCCCATTGGTATTATGACTATGTGTCTATGGGAGGCCGAAATCAGGGTAGGTGTGTATGGTCTTAACCTGAGACTTACATCGCTAATACTTACGATAATCGATAGACTTTGGTCTTGGTGGTACAGGGCTTTAACCGGTTCTAAGTACACCACTTCTGGGTTTATCAGAGAGTCGTAGTGTATTGGGTGTGATGTCAAGACGGAAGTATCACTTCAGTTATAGTGGAGATGATGTCACGCATGATACGGTATTGTGGAAGAGTGAATTACACTCCAAGTTTGAGTGAATTACACTCCAAGTTAAAATGATAGACCTTTGACCTTATCATATACCATTTTTGGTATTTGATTTTTATATTTTATTTTTGAAATAAATATAAAAGGTTTTTAATAATCATAACTCACCACTTCATCTTCTCTCCTAAAAGTGGCGTGAACCACTCTCCTTTTTCCTCTCTAGTGACCGAAACTGTGAAGGTTTCATAGCTCCCCATTTTCGGTTTTGTTGCAAAAAACTAGAAGAAAAGTGTGTTGTTTTGGAAGCATAAGTTCACACAAGGCTAGCACCTTCAAGGGATCATACAAAGGTGGTTATGGGAAACTAATTCTTGAGCTTGGAAGGATCAAAGAAAGCTTGGAGCTTCCCCACTCACCTTGGCCGAAACCCTCACTGCATAAAGGAGAAGTTTTTATTTCATCAACGCATCCGCATTCCAATCTTTGTGAGTATGATTCCGCCATACTTCAATATTGTTCATTCATTTTTATATATTTGTTTGCTCTTTTGATCTTGGGACATGGATTAGAATTTCCAACAGTGACTAGTAGGCCGCACTTAAATTCGCAATGCGAGTGCGCCCGTAAACACTCCCGGGCTCTGGTTCGCTAAATCCGATTAAATCCGACCCATGAGATCCCCAGATATGTTGGCAGCAAATTCGGTTGTCGGACTATATGAACACGTAAGTACCTAGTACTATGTTTATAGCGATTTACAAGACAAGGTTGGCTTCTAGCAAAGCGCCATGCCTACCCAATTCTCTAGAAATATCCTTACAGGAATATGTGATCTATATCAGGCGTAGTATATATAGTATTGCGTATTACGATCCAGCATCTGATGTCACGTGCAAGGCCTGGAGCTGGAAATGTGTCTGCCCCGAACGAAGCACATATCGGATCTCTGGTAACTAGTCTCTATATCGGATAATCATTACCTAGTCATATTATCCCGATGACTGCATTACATAAGAGAACCAGTTTCCGTGTCCTACGTGATCATCATCTCCACTATGAATGGAGTGATACTTCCATCTCGATCACATCACACCCAATACACTACGATTCTCAATATACCCAGAAGAGGCGTACACAAAACCCTGTTAAACCCCTGGATGACCAAAACCAAAGTATATTGATTGTCGCAAGTATTAGCGGTGCAAGTCTCAGGTTAAGACCAAATACACCTACCCTGATTCGGGCTTCCATAGACACATAGTCATACTACCAATGGAATTCCGATGGGTCTATCCAGAGCGAAGCTGTTTTCCGTACCATTGGTAAAACACAATCTCCTACTACAATTGCATGAGTATCCTATACTCAAATATATGAGAACTATGTTGTTATGCCCTCACAACGAGCACAAGTGTAATACTAGTCTTTTACGCATTATCGATGTCCAATCTCGATAATACTCTGACTATGGATATTTAATGATTAAACCTTCATGGATTGATACTGTCTCATATCATCTCAATCCAGGAACTAATCATATGGACCTTTCATCATTTATACATCTTGGTGATCTAATCACAAATGATAAAATATCAATTTCCTTTGACACATAGTTAATTTGTACAACAACACCATGATCTGTACAAATAGTGACGCTATGGGTCATAATTGTCCAAAAATCTCCCACTTGGCCTATAACCAGTCATTTAAGTGTATTACACCCGAACTATGTACGGTTCGCTCAAACTTCTGCTGAGGAAAGGCTTTCGTCAGCGGATTTGCAAGATTATCATCTGATGCGATTTATTCGATCATCACATCGCCACGTTGTATGATCTGAACGAATCAGATGAATAGTTGAAGTATGTATCTAGATCGTTGATGAGACCATTAATTCTTTAGCCTGCGCTGTAGCCTAGCTCAGCTGGTAACAGAAACTATATCTAATCTAATTAGATTTGTTATCAATCCAGAAGGCTTCTATTGCTACCTCAGCTGCAGCAATAATCCATTTTTGTTTTTATTCGGTAACAGTATCTTGTATGGAAGATTTCTAGCTCACTGTTTCGTTTTTCAAACTTTATAGTACCGTTATTATCGGTTAAGGAAACTTGCAACAGTCATCCCAGTCACTTCAAGTTCTCCATCTCCATATTCTAAGACAACATCCTTAGTTCTCTAAGATACTAAAGGATGTTCTTCACTTCAATCCAGTGACTATCACTTGAATTGGCCTGATTGTGACTCCATATGCTTAAAGCGTATGAGACACCAGGTCATGTACATTTTTCAATGTACGAGTTCTCGGAGAGTATCAACAACTTTAAATCTATCCTAGTATATCTTTATTCCTATAATAAAGCTTGTTTCTCCCAAGAATCAGAGAATTTTCTTGAAAGCCAAGCTTTCACCGATTGTATTATTGGAAATATCATTTCAAGAAATGACATGTCATCATTTATTTAGGACAGTCACTTTCAGTGTGCTCCCACTAACCTCCTTATATACATAAGAATCATTTTCGTTTTGAATTAAATCACACAATTATGATTACATCAAACGATAATTCCAAGCGCAATGCTTGCTTCAATCCATACATGGATCGAATAACCTGCAAACCTTGTTTGCTAGTTTTGGTACGACAAAACCGTCAGGATGTTATAAACATGTTGGACAAAATGAATCATAGCGTCACTATTTGCACAGATCATTGTATTGTTGTGGCAAATTAACTATGTGACAAGGAAATGCACTCTCATCATTTGTGATTAGATCACCATAGATATATATAAATGAAGAGAGGGTCCCTATGATTAGTTCCTGGACTGAGAATGATATGAGACAGTATCAGTCCCCGAAGGTTTAATCATTAAATATCCCTAGCCGGAGTATTATCGAGACTGGACATCGATAATGTGGAATAGGCTAGTATTGCACTTGTGTGCGTTGTGAGGCACAACGGCATAGTTCTCATATATATAAGTATCGGATACTTATGCAAGTGCGATAGGAGGTCGTGTTTTCACCGATGGTACGGGAAACAGCTTCGCTCTGGATAGACCCCTCGGAATCCCATTGGTATTATGACTTGTTTCTATGGGAGGCCGAAATCAAGGTAGGTGTGTATAGTCTTAACTTGAGACTTACATCGCTAATACTTGCGATAATCAGTAGACTTTGGTCTTGGTGGTATAGGACTTTAACCGGTTCTGCGTACACCACTTCTGGGTTTATCAGAGAGTCGTAGTGTATTGGGTGTGATGTCAAGACGAAGTATCACTCCAGTCATTGTGGAGATGATGTCACGCAGGATACGGCATTAGTGCTCTTAAGTGCTGGCCGGCCATCGGGATGTTATGACAAGGACATGTATATCCGATTATAGAGACTAGTTACCAGACATCCGACATGTGCTTCGGACGGGGCTGACACTTATCCAGCCCCAGCC
>SKCR01037220.1:0-14591 GCA_019454045.1 Zanthoxylum bungeanum
TTAATAAATTTTAATATTCCAACCTTAAAGTCCAATTAATTAAAGTGTAAAACCAAGATTAATATTAAACCAAATATTTCAAAAATACCCATTTAATTTATTAATCATCTATTTCAAAACATATGTCCAACATTAATTTTGACAAAAATCAAGTCCATTTTCATGTCCATTTCATTCGGCCAAGTGAGAATTTTTGTGTCGATTTGTTTTTCAATCCGATTGAATTACTAATTTACGTCCCGTATACGTTTTAAGTCATCCAATGATCTTGTACACAAAAAATTCCAATACATCCAATGTTCATACCCATTCGGCCAAGGTTACATTTTTGGGGAAAAATCATCCAATGCATTTTTCTCAAAATTGATTCCATATAACATCATTCTATATACATGTAAGCATACTCATTAATCAAATTTCACAAGAACATGCTTCAATTTTACCCAAATTTTAACCTAAAGTATTTCATGCTTAACCATGGCTCCATGATACCATTGTTGGTTTCTATTATATGTCCCAAGGAAAGATTAAGCATATGAAATACAACAATGAATATATATTAAAAGATGAAGTATGGCGGAATCATACTTACAAAGCTTTTGTGATGAGAAGTGATGAAGAAAATCTTTGAATCTCCAAGCTTCAAGTTTCGGCCAAGGGAGGAAGAAGAGTTGAAGCTCCAAGCTTTGTGTATTCCAAGCTCTTTGATGGTTTCCCTATCATCTCCTTTGATCCTTCAATGTGCTAGCAAATGGAGAAAAGAAAATCAAATCTTCTTTGCCCTAATGGAAGTCACGGCATTGTAAGAGAGAGAGGAGAGTTGTCTTGATCTTTGTTACAAAAATCAATTTATATTTATGCCATAATATTTATTAAATTAATAATAAACTTATGACACAAATCATGCAATGGCTTAGAGTGTCAAACACTCAAACTCCATGCAAAACCATTGAGTGTATTGTACACTATCACCATGCAATGTATTAACAATTAAATAATGCATATAATGACATGTGTCATGTGGGCCCCACACGTTTCCAAATAAAGTGGGCCCACTTGCACTCACGCGTTCGGGTTCGATATTTCCGAAATACCGAACTTACGTCGCGACGTTAATTAAATCGAATTTAAATAAATAATTGCGCCTAGCGAAATTATTATTTACGTCGCTAACGAATTAATTCTAAATTAACTCGTTTGCCCAAATTAAAATCTAATTTTAATTTCGCGTCGAAATCGAATTTCGATTATTATATCGAATATAATAATTTTATCGATTAATTCTAAATTAATCGTTCTCTCTCTAAATAAGGCACTTTATCCAAGATTAAAGTTTTCTCCGCAATTAATCCAAGATTAATTAAGTCCGAATCAAATATCATAGGTGAATCTTCAGGAAGCGACCCAAGAGATCTCTGGATGTTGGCAGTAATTACGGTCGTCGGATAATCCGAACACGTACGTACCTCGTACTACGTTCTTACCGATTCACAAGACAAGGTTGGCTTCTAGCAAAGCGCCATGCCTACCCAATTCTCCAGAAAATTTCTTACTGGAATATTAGATCTATATCAAGCGTAGTATACCGTAGTATTGCGTACATCGATCCAGTATCGGACGATCACATGTTAGGCCTGGGGCTGGAAATGTGTCTGCCCCGTACGAAACATATATCGGACATCAAGCACTAGTCTCTTTAATCGGACAATCCTGACCTGGTCATATTGTCCCGACGGTTGCAACCTTTTATAGAGTACTAGTTCTGTGTCCTGCGTGATCATCACCTCCATATGTCTGAAGTGATACTTCCATCTCGACATCACATCCAGTACACTACGATTCTCGATAAACCCAGAAGAGGTGTACACAGAACCGGTTAAGGTCCCCAACCACCAAAACCAAAGTTTACCGATTGTCGCAAGTACTAGCGATGTAAGTCTCAGGTTAAGACCATATACACCTACCCTGATGCGGCCTCCCATAGACACGCAGACATACTACCAATGGGATTCCGTGGGGTCTATCCAGAGCGAAGCTGTTTTCCGTACCATCGGTAAAACACAACCTCCTATCGCACTTGCATAAGTATCCAATACTTAAATATATGAGAACTATGCCGTTGGCCCTCACAACATGCACAAGCGCAATACTAGTCTATTCCGCATTATCGATGTCCGATCTCGATAATACTCCGACTAGGGATATTTAATGATTAAACCTTTATGGATTGATACTGTCTCATATCATCTCAATCCGGTATTAATCATATGGACTTTCGCCATTTATATATCAAAGTAAATAATATTACAAAACGGCAAAAGGCAATTTCATTATCACATAGTTAATTTTGTACAATAATACAATATCATTTACAAACAGTGACGCTATGGGACATAATGTCTAACACTATTTATTTCAATGAAATAAAATATGGAGATGGTATTTTGAATAATGGTATCTATGTTTTACAAACTAACAAAGAATGTTAAACCTCTAATATATACAACGTTAACTCGTATAATCTCAATGAATCACTTCTATGGCACAGTCGTTTAGGTCATATCAATGAAACAAGATTAACTAAGCTACATAAGGATGGGTATTTTAAACCCTTCAAATATAAACCTTATGGAACTTGTGAGTCTTGTTTACTTGGTAAAATGACCAAATTACCCTTCAAAGGTAAATGACAGTGTGCATCGGAGACATTAGAACTCATACACTCTGATGTATGTGGACCAATGTCAGTCACCGCTAGAGGTGGATTCTTCTACTTCATTACCTTTATTGATGATCATTCGTGATATGGGTATGTGTACCTTATGCGGTACAAATCTGAAGCCTTTGAGAAATTCAAAGACTTCAAGGCTGAAGTAGAAAACCAGCTTAATAAAAGTATTAAGTCACTAAGGTCTGACCGAGGTGGTGAATACTTAAGCAACGAATTTCAAGATTACTCGAGAGAAAATGGCATTGTTTCCCAGTGGACTCCTCCGGAACTCCACAATATAATGGGGTCTCCGAAAGGAGAAATCAGACATTATTAGATATGGTCCGATCAATGATGCCAGACACGGATCTACCTCTTTCATTTTGGGGTCTTGCTTTAGAAACTGCAATACTACTACTAAACCAAGTTCTTTCCAAGATTGTTAGTCAAACACCATATGAGTTATGGTCTGGGAAACGTCCTAGTCTTAGTTATCTAAGAGTTTGGGGATGTGACGCATATGCCATGCTCACATAAACTAACAAATTGGATGATAGGGCAGTTAAATGTAAGTTTGTACGATATGCCTTGAACTCAAGAGCATACGTTTTCTACGTCTCAAATGAACAAAGAACATTTGTCTCACGAAATGCTAAATTTCTAGAGAATGAATTCCTTCTCAAGAAATATAGTGGGAGTAGACTTGACCTCGAAGAGGTACGAGAAGAACCAACTAACATAGAACTAACCCCATGCCCCTGAAAATGGCAGCGACAGAATAACCACAAGGTTATGAACTCAGAAGTTCTGGTAGGGAAAGACGTGAGCTTGAAAGATATGGTTTCCATATTGATGAGGAACAGGATCAGGTCATTGATAATGACAATCCCACCAGTTATGACGAAGCAATGCGTGACATTGATTCAGTCAAGTGGCTTGAGGCCATGAAATCTGAAATAGACTTTATGTATCAGAAATCAAGTCTGGGACTTGGAAGATGCACCTGAAGGGATAAAACCCATAGGCTGCAAGTGGATTTACAAGCGTAAAACTGATGCAGAAGGCAACATCCAAACCTATAAGGCTATATTGGTGGCGAAAGGTTATAGACAAATCCAAGGAATTGACTATGACGAAACCTTTTCATCTGTTGCAATGATAAAGTCCATTCGAATTTTACTTGCACTAGCTGCACACTTTGATTATGAGATTTCGCAGATGGATGTCAAAATAGCTTTCCTTAATGAGAACCTTGTAGAGGAAGTATATATGACACAACCTGAGGGGTTTGCATCTAAGGATGATCATAATAAAGTATGCAAGCTTAAACGATCCATTTATGGGCTCAAACAAGCCTCCAGAAGTTGGAATATACGATTTGATGAGACAATCAAAGAATTTGACTTCATCAAAAATGTAGACGAGCCTTGTGATTACAGGAAAAGTAGTGGGAGTGCTGTTGTATTTCTTGTATTATATGTCGATGACATATTAATCATCGGGAATGATATTCCCATGATGCAAGCCACCAAGCAATGGTATCTCAGAATTTCTCCATGAAAGATTTGGGAGAAGCAGCCTACATCCTCGGGATTAAGATCTACCGTAATAGATCTAAGAGGTTGTTAGGACTTTCTCAATCTACGTACATAGATAAAGTTTTGAAAAGATTCAAAATGGAAGATTCTAAAAGAGGTAATTTACCTACTTGTCATGGAATCAAATTATCTAAGGACCAATGTCCACATACTCATTAGATAGAGAGCGTATGAGTAGTATCATTTATGCTTCAGCAATAGGATCGATCATGTACGCCATGCTATGTACAAGACCTGATGTCTCTTATGCTCTTAGCATAACGAGCAGGTCAGACAAATCCTGGTGAGCAACACTGGGTAGCTGTCAAAACAATCCTCCTCAGTATCTCAGAAGAACTAAGGATGTGTTTTTGACATACGGAGATTGTTCTGAGATGAAAGTCATTGGTTATTGTGATGCGAGCTTTCAGACCGATAGAGATGACAGAAGATCGCAAACATGATATCTGTTTACTTTGAATGGCGGTGCTGTCAGTTGGAAAAGCTCAAAGCAGTCACTACAGCGAACTCCACCACTGAAGCCGAGTATATTGTAGCATCTGAGGCTACTAAAGAAGCAGTCTGGATAAAAAAGTTCATCACGGAGCTGTAAGTGCTTCCCGCGATAAAGAATGGCGTCACTATGTACTGTGACAACATGTGCGCCATTGCTCAATCAAAGGAACCAATGTCACACTAGAAATCCAGCATATACTCAGGAAATTTCATCTCATTAGGGAGATTGTTTAGAGAAAAGAAGTTATTATACAGAAAATACCCACAGAAGATAATCTTGCAGATTCTCTGACTAAAGGGCTAACTCAACAAAAGCATGATAGGCACACCCGATAGTATGGGGTCCAAATTCATACGAATTGGCTATAGTGCAAGTGGGAGATTATTATGGATATGCCCTATACCCAACTTGTGGATGAGTTATATGTACATGTATTTGTAATATTTTCATTAATTAATAAAATGCCAATCTTTATTAACGTGTCTTACATAACAACACTGTAATAAAGCCCTTGGAGTAATAAGACGATGGCTTCCACGCCTTATGAGAATCATTACTCTTAAGTGTTCCTAGTCATAGTTTTGTAAATAATCTGGGCGTTCACAAAGCGGAGAGACTAGCATGATGATATGATCCGCCCTTAAGTGGGGTAGCCGATCTCATTGGCTACTAGCGGAGATCCGTCCACTTGGTGTATCACATGGATGCATGAGTTGCTCATGTCCATCGAACTGACCGCCGAAAGTTTTCATATGGAGTGTTTATCCCATATGTCTGTGAGAAATTTCATGTATCGATTATATGACTAGTCCTTAGACTTGAGGTCTTTACAATCTTATGTGTGGATCAAATAACTTTGACATTATCCATCCCCGGTTCAAAAGATCTGGTCATAAGGGTATGATTGGGTCATTTGTTGAAACACATGAAGTTTGTAAAGTTACAACAGACAATCGCCACTCTCGGATAATATTTTCTTATAAGAGTAGTATTCCAGTCGCGGGTTGATATGTGTGATAAGTGCTTGAGACTGTGGCCACAACGGAAGAATCATGTGAGATTCTTGGGTTAACATGATTCATGACACTATCAACATCATACCTTTGACCATATGGGTAGACACTTTCCGTACCTTAGGTCAATAGGTGGGGATACAGTGAGGCGATGTACCGTATCATATGTAAATCGCATACATAATGGGTATATATATCTTTCATTCTCATTTGGGGGCCTTGGCATGTTGCTAGATGTCAACCTTGGTCATTGAAATCGAACAACCATCTGATCAAAGGATAATTTATGTTCGATTAAATTATCACGATTCATTTCATGTCCAACTTGAGGGGAACCCAAAAGGTCACACACAACAAAGTCGAAATCAATGGTTAACAGTGCACAATACAAATATAATAGCATATATGATTGCTGTAGGAATTGTTCATAAATGGTTCAATGTGTTTAATTATTGAACAATCATTTATGAGGTTCCATAGTGGCTTAGGGATTGGTGAATGACGATGGGGGCACTTTGGGAATTGGAATAAAAAAAATTACTATTCCCATGAATAGTAACATGAATAGTATTTTTTTTTTATTTGTTTTGAATTCCAATTCGGCCCAAACTCTTATTAGGGTTTTATAATCTCATTAAACCACTAAATTAAGATCCAATGGCTAAGATTAAATTAGCTTTTATCCACATCGGATTCTTAATTAATTTTGTTGTCCTTGGAGCACTATATAAACCCAAAGAATTCTTCACAAATTTGCTACACCAAAACCTTTCATATTTTGGGTTTATATAAGTGAGCAACTCTAAAGTTTAAGAGTAAGCCACTGATTTTGAGGATCCTTAAGTCTAATTGACTAGAGGAACCTCGAGTTAAAAGTTTTGAGGTATTTGCCTAGGTTAGCACTAAGGGCAAAATACCAGTGCACTCAAGGCGTAGTCTTGCCGTTGAGTTTTGGCTTTGGTGTGTGCATCTTTGGTGGCCACACACTTGGGTGGCTATTTGGAACGTGGAAGAGCTTGCTGAGTTCGAGAAAAGCTTGTAGATTGGAGGGAGGACTGGAGGAGTCTTTGGTTCAAGTAAGTTTTTTTATTTTTATTTTTTTATTTTAATTAGAGTTCTTATGATAGTTAGCATGTTTAGGTTTATGTTCTTTGCATGATTTATGAGTTTTATGCTTAGAATATATAGTAACATGCCTAGGCTTGTAAAATAATCAAAACAAATGGGTCTTGGGCAAATGGAAAACGGCATAATAATTTTGAATTTCCGCTGCGCACTCGCGTCCGCTTCCCTACACATCATCTCCATATGACTGAAGTGATACTTGCATCTTGACATCACACCCAATACACTACGATTCTCAGTATACCCAGAAAAAGCGTACACAGAACGTGTTAAAGCTCCGGTCGACCAAAACCAAAGTATACTGATTGTCGCAAGTATTAGCGATGCAAGTCTCAGGTTAAGACCACATACACATATCCTGATTCGGATTCCCAAAGACACATAGTCATACTACCAATGGGATTCTGATGGGTCTATCTAAAGCGAAGCTGTTCCCGGTCCAACGGCTAACAGAACCTCCTACCACACTTGCATAAGTATCCAATACTTAAATATATGAGAACTATGCCGTTAAGTTTCCATAACGCGCATAAGTGTAATACTAGCCTATTTCGCATTATCGATGTCCAGTCTCGATAATACTACGACTAGGGATATTTAATGATTAAATCTTTCATGGATTAATACTATCTCATATCTTATTAATCCGGTACTAATCATATGGACTTTTATTAATTATATATGCAAGTAATCCAATTACAAAATGATAAAATAGCAATTTCCTTTGTCATATAGTTAATTTGTACAAAGAACACCATGTCTTTTACAAATAGTGATGCTATGGGTCATAATTGTCCAACAATCTCCCACTTGGCCTATAGCCAATCACTCAAGTGTCCAACACCTGAACTATATACGGGTCGCTCAACCTTTTACTGAGATATAGCTTTCGTCAGCGGATCTGCAAGGTTATCATCTGAAATGATTTTTCGATCTTCACATTGCCACGATGTGTGATCTCTCGAATCAGATGAAACCATCGAAGTACATACTTGGATCATTGATGAGACAATAATTCCTTAGCTTGTGTTGTAGCCCAGCTCAGCTGCTAACAGAACTACTCCTAATCTAATTAGGAATTTTATAGATCCAAAATGCTTCTTTTACTGCCTCAGTCGTAACAATGTATTTCGCTTTTGTTGTTGAATCGGCAACAATATCTTGCTTGGAATATTTCCAGCTCACTGCTCCGTTATTTAAATAAAATATGTCCCCTGATTGTGACTTACATTCATCTTTGTCGGTTTGGAAACTTCCATCGGTGAATCCAGCCACCTCAAGTTCTACTTCCCCATATACTAAGAAGACATCCTTAGTTCCTCTAAGATACTTAAGGATGTTCTTAACATCAGTCCAGTGACCATCACCTGGATCGGCCTGATTATGACTACATATGATCAAAGCGTATGAGACACCAGGTCGCGTACATGTTATTGTTGGGATGTATGCCCTAGAGCTACATGTGATGTAAACAGTTTCATGTGTTTTGAAATAAAACGATGCATTATTCATTTATCAAATTGTTTGTTTAATTTTCGCATATTACATATCTTCTTAAATACCCTAGATTACTTATGTACCTTCAGACTTAGTGTATAAGTGTCATATACAAGAGGATTTAAGTCAGAAGTTAGTAATCATAAATAGTCCATAGAGAGCAAACAAATTGGGTACTTTGTTTATGGTTTATCTATAACTGCGGTCTATTCTATATTTGTATGGTGATCTTAATCCGTATCGTCCATGTAGAGACATGAGAATGGAGGCACCTTGTATGATGCGATCATATAGGACTGGACCTAGATAGAAATGACATTCTTATAATATCCTTTAAGCAAAGAAAGTCATTTCAATCTACTTGATGGTCATATATGGATTGATCTTAATCCTGAGTGTACTACGAACTCCTGGAGTTCACTCCTTCTTGCGAGAAATAGATGAGTATCTTTCTTAAGGGTTGATTCGGTACTTGAACGATTTGAGCGCTCAAGTCTTTCTATTACGAACAGAAAGATTAATATTCATAATAGTTATGAATAAATCGTTCATTAGAGAATCAATGGTACTTAAGGTAAAAATAATTAGTGGGGTATAACGGATATTATGACCTGGCTCTAATTACAAGATACTCGTGAAGGATCAATTCGTATGTAATGACTATATCGATGGACAACGACTTAGTTCGACTTAATATTTCATCTGCGGCAACAAGAGTGCAACTTCGGGTTTTTATTGGAATAACCCGGAGTTAATAATTCGGAATATCTAATTAAGAGCTTAATTAATATTTCGAGATTATTGGGGCTCGGAACCTTGGGTCCATTTGGTCCCCGTTCTAGCTCGATTTACTATAGCGGATTTAATATAATTGGATAGTCTAATTATATACCACAAAAGAATAAATATTATTAATATGATTAATAATATTAATTATGTCACACTTGAAACTATACATTAAAAGTTAATGTATGGTATTAATAATTATATGATAATTATTAAATATAAAATATTGAATTATATATAATTATTAAATATAAAATATTGAATTATATATATGATATAATTTAATAAGGCTAAGATTATAATTCTATATTATGGGTTTTGGAAACCCTTGATTTAATTTCGGAAGTAATGACTTTCAAATATTAATCATATATTTAATTTGTAACATATATTGACTTTATGGAAAGTAAATAATATTGTTACAAAATTAATGAAGAAATAAAGGGCATGGCCGAATTCCTTGATGTATAAGGAATAAGATTTGTTTATTTTGGAAACAAAATTTAATCAAAAATCCTAGCCTTGGCCGAATTCTTGGTGTATAAGGAATAAGATTTGTTTATTTTGGAAATAAAATTTAATCCAAAATCCTAGGCTTGGCGAATTCTACCTTAGGGAGGGGATTGGTTGTTTTGTTTGAGTGAAACAAAATTGACCTAAGTATAAAAGGAAAACTTGATTTTCTTTTGAGTAGTGCTCTCATTCCAAACCCTAGCCACCTTATTCTTCTTCACAATTCTCTCAAAAGTTGAGAAATAATTTTGAAGAACAAGAATAAGAAAAATATTAAAAGTGTGTGATTAAATCTCTAAAACGTTTAGGGATTTGTTTGTGTGTGTAGCCCACACTACTTTCCGTTGGTAACGATTTATATCTCGGAAGATCTTGTGGCATTGAAAAAATCATCTTCTCATTCATTCTTGTAAGTCACGGCATTGAGGAACAATAATACCTCATTGCCGCACTTCACTTGCTACAATCTGGGCTCGGTTTTGATTTGTTTTAATTCGGTTTTTGGGAAACACCTTGGGGACTTTTTGGGGCTGAGTTAGGATTGCTTTTGAGTGGAAAAATCAGACCTAAAATGCTATAGCAGGTCACGCAAATCCGGGGTTGGTTTGGGTGCAGTTCGCGTGTGTAACGGTGTGTAAAACAGTCCAATAATTCACTGCAGTTTGGGGGCTGTTCGGGGACTGTTTCACGCGCATTCGGGGCTGAGATCTTGTCCGAAATAGAAGCAAAACTTCAGTATAAGTGCTGGTTCCATTCGGATTAAGGAAGGGAAGACATAAAAAATTTTCAAGGTCAATCCGTGTGCCTAATCGCTTCCGCTGCTCGAGGAAAGCGTTTCCTACAATTGGCATCAAGAGCGAGGTTGAAAAGTGTTCTTAACCCTTCACTTTTTCATTTAAAGTTTCTGTTTTTAATATATTTATATGAGTTATATATATGATATGCATGTTAGATGAGTGGGCACATTGTGATATTCATATGATGAATGGTTTTGTTATTGGGATGTAAGGCCATAAGGCCATTGTTTACATTTGTTGTAATTTTAATTTTTAATGTAAAGTTTCAATTTTTTGTAATTTGGAGCACCGAAGTCGCAAAGGGAGCCAACACCACTTTGGAGCGGGATTTGAAGACCAAGGAATGCCTTGGTGAATCTCTTGTACTAATTAGATTAGTATAGGAAAAATAAGAGCCCGGTCAATGCAAAATAATTTTTTTTTGTTATATGTATGTTTATTTCGAATGTTTGAATAACATGTCATATAGCTTAGGGTGCCCACTCATGCATTTTACTTGCCATAACATGTTATAGATGCATTATCATTATAGAGATAAAATTATGATTTTATGAAATTTAAAATGTTTAAATTTGAAAATGATATGCATGAAAATCAATTAATTAGATTAATTGGATTTATGGTTTAAAATTTGAATTCTAAAATATTGGGCTTAATTAGTGCATAATAAACTTCATTGGTAATAGGATGGAAACCCGGATATAAATTCCATAGCCAATTCTGAATGGACGGTAATATGGTCTGCACTCGGGATACAATTCCACGTACCATTGGATTTTATAACGCACTAAAATTTATTAAAATGTTTAATTAAAATTTTGACCTTTTAGAATTCCATAAATTTTAGACTTAAGAGTGTCTAGTATTTTAGAGAGTAAAATATAATAGCTCACTTATACCATTCTAATTAAATTAGTTAATGGAGTATAACTGTTTGTAGAGACTAATGATATATTAGTGACACAATTTTAATAGTTAAAATTGATTAGCTCACTTATGACATACTAGTGTAAATAATAATTATGCTTTAGCCGCCATAAGTTTATCCGCACTAGTTAAAATAAAATATTAGATATTTTAGATAGAAACCTTAATTTTTAAAATAGTGAGTGGGGAGAGGGATATACAACAGTATATCCCGCGATCTCCGTTGTTAGTCCAAAAACGTGAGATTCAAAAGGTGCCTCAAGACGGCTTTATTTTCGTCCTCCTACGGATGGTGTCCATTTTGGGTCAATATCAGGTTTGGGTTCCGAGAGGATAGGGATTCTAGATGTATCTTGTGAACTGACCTACCCTACGGCGGCACTTCACTCGTTAAGTCAAAGAATCCCAAAACGGCGGGTTACACTCACAAAGGAGTAATTAACTGTTAATGAAATTCCTTGATCAAATAAAATGGTAGTTGTTTAATATAGGAATAAGAGTTATTCTCGCATATATTAAATTGACTGAGATTGTCTCGATCTATCATGCGAGTACTTGACCTACCATACGGCGGCACTTACTTGTGGGATGATAGATTTCCGTGGCATAGTAATTCTCTTAGGTTTCTAATTCATACTCATGGTTCATGCATTATGTTTAATTTTATGCCAAAATTCTTTGATGATTTTAATATGCGATGAATGAATGTAAATGCATGTTTATTTTATTTTTCAGCCATGGTTCTCCAATTATTTCCATACTCTCAAACGATAAATTAACCGGAGAAAACTATGTTAAGTGGAAAAGTAACATGAACGCTATCCTGGTCTGTGAAGACCTAAAGTTTGTCCCGACGGAGGAACATCCTCCCGAGCCGGCCAGAAATGCTGGCCAAGCTGTGCGCGATACCTACCAGAAATGGGTCGTAGTAAATGAGAAAGCCCGCTGCTACTTGCTAGCAGGGATGTCTGAGGTTCTTGCTGCAAAGCATGAACCTATGGCTCTAGCATCTCAGATGATGGAGTCATTGCAGGGCATGTTTGGGCAGCCTTCGGAGCGTCAATGCCATGAGGCCATGGTCTCAGCAATGACTGCTAGGATAAAGGATGAGACATCAGTCCGAGAGCACGTCTTAAGGATGATGACTTATCTCAACACTGTTGAAACCCATGGAGCTCATATTGACGAGCGTAGCCAGGTGACCATGATTATGGAAACTCTTCCGAAGAGTTTCCTGCAGTTTTAAAGAAACTATGTTATGAACAAGTTATCTTTTACTTTGACCCAACTGCTTAATGAGCTCACCCATTACGAGTCTATTCTTGTGGATCCTCGTAAGTCCAGTGCAGAGGCAAATGTTGCCGAGTCTTCTAAATCTACAAAGAAGAAGAAGAAAAGCACTGGAAAGGCTAAGGGAAAGCCCATGAAAATGAAGAACAAGAAAGGCTCCAAGGATGCCAAGCCCAAAGGAAAATGTTTCCACTGCGACAAGAATGGGAATTGGAAAAAGAACCATCCTAAATACCTTGCTGAGCTGAAGGAGAAAAAGGAAACAGGTAAATATGATTTACTCGTTATTGAATCTCTATTAGTAGAGGATGATAAATCCGCTTGGATTGTTGATTCTAGAGCCACTAACCATGTTTGTTCTTCTTTGCAGCTACTTGATTCATGGAGGGACCTTGCTGAAGGTGATTACACCATGAGTGTCGGGACAGTGGATGCCGTTTCAGTAAGAGCAGTGGGAGTTTCCAGTTTAAATTTTATTAATAATAGTTATTTAAATTTGAACAATGTGTTATTCATTCCTGGTTTTCGCAGGAATCTGATTTCTGTTTCTAGACTATTGGATGATGGTTATTCAGTTTCTTTTAATAGCAATTTGGTTATTATTGGTAAAAATGGATTAACTATATGTACATGAAACTCTGAAAATAACTTGTATGTGTTAAGACCGTTAACACATAGGTTACTGCTCAACACTGAAATGTTTAAGGTTGAAAAACCTAAAAAAAAAACAGCCAAAGATTTCTCACGATGACACATATCTATGGCATCTTAGACTTGGTGACATCAACCTTGACCGGATAAATAGATTGATAAAGAATGGAGCCTTAAACCAGTTAAAGCTCGGGACTTTACCAGTTTCTGAATCCTGTTTAGAAGGAAAAATGACCAAGAGACCTTTTACTGGAAAAGGTATAAGAGACAGTCAACCACTAGAGCTAATACATTCGGACGTTTACGGACCGATGAATATAAAAGCCCGAGGTGGTTATGAATACTTCGTCACATTCATTGACGATTATTCAGATATGGGTATGTCTACATAATGCATCATAAATCAGATACCTTTAAAAAGTTCAAGGAGTATCGTGTTGAGGTTGAGAACCAATTAGGTAAGACAATCAAAACTCTACGACCAGATCGTGGAGGGGAATACCTCGACAGAGATTTCGAGGAATTCTTAGTTGTGCATGGGAATAGTATCCCAGCTCACAGCACCTGGAACACCACAACAAAATGGTGTTGCAGAAAGGAGAAATCGAACCATACTAGACATGATGAGATCTATGTTTAGTTATAGCTCACTACCTAGTTCATTATGGGGATATGCACTGCAAACCGCAATGCATATCCTTAATGTAATTCCATCTAAGTCTGTTCCTAAGACTCTCTTAGAGTTGTGGAATGGTCATAAAACTAGTTTACGACATTTCCGCATATGGGGGTGTCCAGCACATGTGCTGAAGAATAAGACTACAAAGTTGGAGCCACGTTCTCAAGTGTGCCTATTTGTAGGCTACCCTAAGGAGACTAGGGGTGGATTCTTCTACATTCCTGATGATAACAAAGTATTTGTATCGACAAATACTACATTTCTAAAGGAGGACTATATGAGGGAGTTCAAGCCTCGTAGTAAAATATTACTCGAGGAGTTACTTACTGGTTCGACCAGCACGCCATCGTCAATGAAAGTTGAGAAATACATAGCACCTTCAACATCTGAAGGTCAGATGCTACCCAGTCATAATGATCTACCACCTAGACGTAGTGGGAGGGTTGTACGACAACCTGATCGCTACCTAGGGGTTGGAAAGGCACAAGTTGTCACCTCCAGCGATGGCA